>PVHY01001564.1:0-134316 GCA_004024945.1 Uropsilus gracilis | reverse complement strand
AGCTGGGTGTGGTGGCGTGTGCCTATAATCCAAGTGCTGGGAGGCAAGAGGCCAGGGTTCAAGACCACTCCAGGCAACATAGCGAAATCCGGTCTCAAAAGAGCAGCCAGGTGCGGTGGCAGGCGCCTGTAATCCCAACTACCTGGGAGGTTGAGGCTGGGGACTGCTTGAGTCTGTGGGATCCAGACTACTACCCTGGGCAACATATGAGACCTAGTCTCCAAAAAACAAACAAACAAACAAACAAACAAAAAGACAAAACACTGACAAGAGAATAAACAGACAAGTCACAGCTTGGGAGAAAATGCTGCAAAAGGCACACTAAATAAAATTCTGTACCCAGACAATGTAAACCAGAGGGAAAATAATTCCAAAAAGATGTGTATGTGTAATTTGGAACTGTGTTTCATTAAAAAGGATGAGGCAGGGAGGCAGAATAAGAGCAGTCATAAACCAAATTTCTCTTTACTTTAGAATATGATACTTCCTTACTCAATTTTAAAACAATGTTTCTTCCATCCCCTGGAATTAGCTGCTAATATTTAGGGAGCTTATTTATGTCCATATTTATTCAGTTGACTCCTGAGGGAATGTTACTATGTAGGTCTTCTCTCCCCAGATCCTGGTGGTAAAACAAATGACCCATCCAGCAACAAAAACATTATTCCTTATTAATTTTAAGAGGGCTCCCTCTTGACCAACACCTAAGGTCACACACCATGAGATAACCAACTTTCAGTAGTTCTGAATGTTGATGCACACCCACAGAACATCTAAGGATTTTATGGTGATGTTACTGAGTCTGCTCACATTTGAGATCTCTGGGAGACTTCCCTTCAACCCAGAGTGGAGGAACACCCTGAAATGGACCTAAAAGTCTGCTAGAATCAGAAAGGCACTCTCTTAGAACTATGTTAGGAGTAGGCTTTGTTTCTGCTCAGATCAATCAAAGGATTGTGATTTGAAAGGAGACTGTGACTCTCCTTCTCAGGTCTCAGGAGATTTTCTGAAGCCAGGCCTTTGCCACAAACTACAGGTACTTTAACAAAGAGTCATGCTGGGCACGGTGGCTCGTGCTTGTAAGCTTCAGCCTATGAAGCGGCCGGGGCTAGGGATCGTGGTTCGAGTCCCGCCTGGGGCCCGTAGCGAGACCTAGATCCAAAAAAAAAATAGCTGGGCATGGTGGCGCGCGCCTGTAATCCCAGCTACCTGGGAAGCTGAGGCTGGGGATTGCTTGAGTCTGTGGTACCCCGGGCAACGAGAGCCTGCTGTTCCACAGGCAAAAATAGCAAGACCTAGTCTCAAAAAAAAAAACAACTAAAGAGTCAGCTGGGCATGGTGGCGTGCGCCTATAATCCAAGCACTGGGAGGCAAGAGGACAGGGATCGCCTGAGTTCATGGGTTCAAGACTACCCCAGGCTAAACACAGAGAGACCTGGTTTTCAAAAAAAGCAGCTGGGCGCAGTGATGGGTGCCTGTAATCCCAGCTACCTGGGAGGCTGAAGCTGGGAATTGCTTGAGTCCTTGGGATTGAGACTACCCTGAGCAACATAGTAAGATCCAGTCTCAATAAATAAACAAACACAACTTTGAAAAAAAAAAAAAGAAATAAAAAAAAAAAAGTCAAAGCCCTGATTAGTCTCAAAAATCCCAGCTTGCTCAATAACATAGACCTCTTTCCCAAAATTGTACTAAAGGGTAACATTAACTATTCTAACAGCCTATCACAGTTTCACACAAGTCTGCACTTATAAAGGAAGGACGATGACATCAAGGCTGTACATAACTACAAAGACATCAGACTGCTCTACTATTGGAAGGCAGGACACTCACCCTTTGGTTCCCAAGGGGCCCACACTTACCATAATCACAGGTGGGCTGAGAGCTCGTGTCTGAATATGTCGACTGCAAAGTGGTTTCAGATCCCTGCACAAAGCCTAAATATATACACAGTACGGTTAATTTCCATGAACAAACAGCAAAGGGACGACTTAAGACTAGTAGAACTTAAGACTCTATGGAAACTGGTTGGTAGGCCTCCCTCACTGGAAAGTCACCAAAAAATTCTGGCTTCTGAATATTTTAAATATACCTATAGACCATATTAATCAATGGAAAGACAGGTTGTATTTAACTTATGATGCAAAAAAAAAAAAAAAAAACTGAATAAAAAATTTTAAACACTTTAAAACAATATCCCATTTGATAAAAGTGATTCCTGAGGTTATTCAGTTAATGAGGAAGACATTTATAGAAAACTATTCAAAGGGAGTAGCTTCCAATTCCAACAAGGATAAAGGTTAATTATTAAAGAATATTAAAACACACGTAACACCCTTTCCCTTCCCCCAAATCGCAAATAGAAATTGCTTTGAATTTTTCTGTTTTCCCATAAACGTTATGTGCATTACAGTCATCTCTTATAATGAATACTTGAGACCAGCATGCTTTTATATAGAGTAAAATTTTAGATAATTCATGTTATTTCCTAGCTTCTCAACTCTCAAATTATCAAATTAGTAACAGGTAAGGAAAATCTGAAATTCTATCAGAAACCATTGCTCTTAAAATACTGATTGTAACAGATTATGATGAATTCTGACACCATGTGTAAAATTTCATTAGATAATGTAAGAGGTAATATTTGCCTGTTTCTGAGCCAAATCATGATCTAAAAATTAAAGCCAGAGCCATCAAGAGCTTATTTATAACAAAAGTATATACCAGTTCCTTTCTCTAGGGTAGACACGCACATATTTATTAAGTCTCTGTTGCTCATCTCTTAAAACCACAGCAACAAAGACATCAGCAATAGCAGCCAGCACTGAACAAGTGTTTTCCCAACAGGTTGCTAAGAGGTTTCTCTGCATTATTTCATTTTGTCCCCACCACAGCCAACAAAGGAAACAGGGCCAAGATTCCTATCCCTGCAATCCCAAAGTCCAGAAAAGGTTTGAAAACCATGCTCTTCTCAAATGTGGTACAAAACACTTGGGGGCAAAACTGATCCTGTGAGGACAGTGTGATTATTTTTTTACCCCACTTGATGCAAAAATAAGTGTTTAATTATAGGTTATTGCCAGTGAAGATGCTGTGGACTACTGTTCTTTAAAAGCTAGAGTTCCCATGTATACCAACCAGCCCCAAGGGTCTCAAATAAGGGTCAATAATCCACATTTACCTTGGTCCCAGAGTAGGGAACAGATTTGGCACTAGGGAAAGAAAAAGCCAAGTCCACAAGTTTTTTTTTTTTTTAACTTACCTTAGTAAAGAGGGGGCATTAGAATAGATTCCCTCCAGGAATCCAGAAACTTCCTGAGATGCCTAAGTCCTAAGCAGCGATGATTTATAATTATGCCCAAGGAATGAGTGCATTCTTTAGACAGTTCTCCTGTGGGGAAATCTGATACCATAAAAATGTACTAATGTACTCTTTATCTGCCTTCTCTGATGTTTATTCAACTAGCTTCTAGAAACCAAATTGTAGATAGTGATCAGTTATCTTGCCATCAGCAAGATGGCCCGAAACTTTAGGTAATATCAATTGTAGATAATGTACAGGCAATTAGAACTTGACACAATTCAACTCCCATTGAAAGAAATACATAAAATTACACAAAAAAAAAAAAAAAAAAAGAAGAAAGAAAAAAATATATACTGGAACATAGTATGAAAGCTGCAAAGATAGGGGTCTTGGTTCTTCCCTGGGAAAAAAGACAATCCATCAAATCTTCAGAGCTCAATGGCAAGAGTTCTGTCAAGTTCACATTAATACTATCTGTCCCACAATATCATCATTGGAGAACTTTTTTTAAATCCAAAAGGGCAGATTTAAAAAGGGAGAGGGAAGATAAGGATGCCTGCATAGACACAAGTGGACAGAAAGAGCTGCCCCTGAAAGGGACAGACGTGTTAGGAAAAGGAGCAAGGCACCTGCATAGTGGGTAGGAGAACTGCCAGAAGCAGGACTTTCTTTAGTCAATTATGAACAAACTCGCATCAAAAATACACAGCTTCTCCATTTTATTGTTTCTTTAGTTTGTTGAGAGGAGGTTTTTGAAAGAATGATAAACAGTGATAAACAAACGGCAACCAGTACTAGTTTAGGCTGTGTCTCCAGCAATCAGAGCTTCCTTATCTTCCCTCTCCCTTTTTAAACCTGCCCTTTTGGATTAAAAAAAAGCCCTCCAATGATGATATTGTGGGACAGATAGTATTAATGTGAGGTTGACAGAACTCTTGCCGTTGAGCTCTGAAGATTTGATGGATTGTCTTTTTTCCCAGGGAAGAACCAAGACCCCTATCTTTGCAGCTTTCATACTAACCAGCTTCCAAGACAGCTTCTGAACATTAGACTCCCTTCCCAAACGAACAGGTAGCCAGCGCAAACAGTACCATACTGCAGTACCATACTGCAGTACTGAGTGTGATATCTTAAGTTTTCCCCTTATTCTTGGGTCATTCAATCGTGGAGAAATCAGTCACCAAGCTGTGAGGACCCCCCAGCAGACCTGTGGTCCACAACTGCCAGTATCAACCTGCCAGCCACTTGATTTTCAATCCATGGAGGTTAGCTCCCATAGTCTTGACCCCATGAGAGATTTCAAGCCAGATCCAGCCATTAAATCAGTTGGGAGTGCACTCCCAGTACAGGGAAACTGTAATAATGATCCTATAAAAAGCATTTTGGATCTTTGTTTGAAGGACTGATTTTGGATTTTTCTGTTCTATTCTTTATTGCTCCCTTCTTACTCCTCGCCAGAGCTTCTTTTCCCAAGTATAGAGAAAATAACTAGGTTCAAAAGTTGGACAAGTTATTCAAAACAGTAAATTATTTTAACCATCTTCTGTGCTTAATAATAAGGGTAGCAACTGCTTCAAAGTCTCCAGAACTTCTCTTTAAAGGTAAATATGACAAAATACATTTAACTTTTGTGGTCTGCTTCTTAAGGCAGAGACATTATAAAGCTACCACAGTTCTCAGCTGACTAAGATCAAGGAAAAACTAATTGTAAGCTCATTAGTCTGGCTACTTCAGTGCCCACTCAAACCTAGAATTATAGCCTACAAGTATTGGAATTGAGATCAGACTTGGTCATTTTCTGACCTCTCTAATTCAGCTTATCTATAAAAATAAATGCTCCATTATTAAGTTACCCCACAGCACCAACCATTCATTTCTGGCTTTTCTGTTATCCTGCCCCTAAAAACCAGAGAACTGTCTTCTAGTTCTTGAAAAGGGCCAAATATTTCTTTGTGGTGGAGGTCATCTTGCACATTATTGTAGTGTGCTTGGCAGTATTCCAGGCCTCTATCAGATGCATTAGTAAGAGCCCCTCATCTCCAGATGACAATCAAAAAATGCTGGAGTGGGGGGTGTGAGGGAGTACAGAATGGTTTATGATTGAGAACCATTGACTGAAAAACTGACATTCTTGCCAAGTTCCTGATTTGGGAGCCAGAGCAGTGAGAACTGGCACCACCTTCTTGCTTAAGACAACACAAAGAAGCCCTAGAGGTTCAGGTTCCATTCTCAGTCCTCAATATTCTGTGTAGAATACAGGTTACCAAGCAACCACACATGCTCAAGCCTGTTACAACTACCCAAAGGAGAGGAGTCCATGACTCCTGGCTGAGACCCCTCAATGTTACTGTCAGCGTCAAGCCAGGCTGCCCCTGCCATTCACCCAGAATTGATTTACAACTGCCAAAGCATATCATATGGTCCCCTTTCTCTGATTTCTTTATCCACCTGTTCTGGTCCCTTTACTCAAATCCCAATGGCCTCTCTGGTTGATCTAACAAGCCAGGTAGTTCCTGCTCCTTTATGAAAAGGATTCTCTGGGTCATGTATCATCAACTGATGCATTACATTCAGGTCTCTGCTAAAGTATGACCTCCAACCAACGCAAATAATAGTGCAACACTAACCGCCCCAGAATACACCCTAAAAACATCATTTATTTTGCATATACGCTGCTGGAGGAATTTCTTGTCAGTCTTCCCAATGGCTGCTGGACATCTAGCGCGATGAATGTGACAGGTGTTGAGTGAATCAACGCGAAGCTCCATTATTATACAAGGTTCAAACTTCAAACTAAGATTATGCCCCCAAGGTTTCTCACTTGATCAAACCCTTCAAAGACTCTATTCCGATACCTCTCCGGGTTCGGACAGGCAGGCAGATGCAGTGCGGTGGAGTGGGGGTGGGGTGTAGCTGCGGCATTCTGCAGGGAGACTGCACCCTACAGGGTGCGGCAATGAAACGGCAACCCAGCCTCTGGAGGAGTTTGAAGCTCCCTTCGAAGTCAGGGGCACTGAAGTTTGAGGTTAGGACAGGTACGCAGGTAGATGAAGGAAAGGCCCTAGGTGACCAGGCCGCGCGGTCCACGGACTCGGGTCTCGAGAGGGCTGGCGCTAAGACGTGAGACTGCAAGTGCTGAGAATGGAGGCATCGCTGCGTGAGGGGAGCGAAGCTGAGAAGGGCCCCCGGCGCCATTTTGTGACCGCAAAAGGCCAGAGTACCGGCCACAAGAAGGCACGGGCGAACCCAGAGCGGTGCCGGCACACCCTTGTCCTTTCCACCTCGAGCCCGCCCCACCGCCCATCCCACCAGGCCCACCTGTGTAGCTCATGGCAGCGGCCAACACAGCACGGTAGGTTCAGGTAGCTCTACGCGTCTGAGGCCGCTAAAGCCACGGCAATCCCCCAGCCGGGGCCTCTATTACTCACAACGGAGGCCCGCCTCCCGACTGTATTGGCTCACGCAGAACCCAGGCTTCACGCTATTGGCCAATTGGGCCATTTGTCTCAGTGCTTCCTTATGCTAGTGGCTGAAAATGCTGCCAATCTGAGATAGCCACACCCACTCCCCCACCTCCAGCCCGCGGTGATTGGCTGAACGATAAAAGGCGTCCCACCTTATTCGAACGTAACTGCAGTACGGAAACACCTGAGGCCCAAAAGTGACGGGTAGGGCGCACTCATGTGCTACAAAGGCCCGCCAGGGGGAGCCGGGTCTACAGTACAGGGGCCACCACCGCAATCCCATTTCTGCCGGCAAGGTGCTGTGCAAAGCTGTTCTTAATTCCTCCGGTAGTCAGCGCCAAAACGAAGGTAGCAAATCCGGGCTGGAATGAAAATTATAGCGGACTGCTAAATAAGATGCTAAGCATACTTCCAAGCAGATCATAATGTAGGTAGTGAAATCATTCTGGTGTCGGTGCACTGGGTGTTATGTTTTGTTATTACTCGTGACATAACAAGTATATTTTATAGTATACTTATATATGAAAAAAGTGTTTGCATCTCAAATACTTTTTTGTACCTTCGAGGGCCATTTTGTAAAAAGTCTCCATGACTTATTCACAAAGTCCTTGACAATTATGTGTAACCTCTTAAGGTCCTCCTGGCTCATTCCGGACTTTAGGTACCTTGCATTAACAGAGCAATCTCCAGCCCTCTTCTGAGCACCATTAGTGAAGGTTCGGAATCCAATGTCAGAGACATCTCATTATTTCTAAAAGATGGCCCCTTAGAACAGCACACTGGAAATTTTTTTTTTTTTTTTGAGACTAGGTCTTGCTATTTTTTCCTGTGGAACCGCAGGCTCTCGTTGCCCGGGGTACCACAGACTCAAGCAATCCCCAGCCTCAGCTTCCCAGGTAGCTGGGATGACAGGCGCACGCCACCACGCCCAGCTATTTTTTTTTTTTTTTTTTTGGAACTAGGTCTCGCTACGGGCCCCAGGCGGGACTCGAACCGCGATCCCTAGCTCCAGCCGCTTCATAGGCTGAAGCTTACAAGCACGAGCTACCGTACCCGGCCTTTGGCAACGTCTTAACATGTAAAAAGTCACCAAGCTGTACAATTATGCCTTAGACACATTTACCTAAAGTTTTAAAATGTTGCTGTTGAATTTTTAATATTGCAATTGTCCCCTTCTTCAGGTGCAGACATTTTCGAAAGTCCACCTCTTTCAGACTTGCTCAGATACTATGAGATTCGAAACTGATTTACCCTAATGTAAATGAGGAAAGGGGAAAGAGCAGCATGAAGGGATTATATAGCTGAAGACTAGTCATGAAATAACTGGAGGACAAGATTCATTCTACCTTTGTAAGACAGGAATTGTGTGATAAAATGCTTTAAAAACTCACTAAAAAGATAAAGCTTATGCAGAACTTGCTGCCAATATGGGACAAATGAGAAGTGCCATATAAAAAGCAGTAATTAGCCTAGGCTTTGGGGCTCATTTTAGTCAGTGTTAAGGATACTTGTGACCCTCACAACTACCACTGCATGGCTGTTATTGGGAGGGGCTTTCCATGTGACTTTATGGGCTGTGGTACTGTTTGAACTGCATGTATCAAGTTCATATCACTTTTTATATTTTTTAAATTAGTTTGTAAAAAGTTGAGAGAATGTTTTTGAGTTAGCATCATCCCATGGGAGTCTCACCAGTATGGTAGGATTGATTTAAGTGGCAAAATTCCTCCTATGCTGGGTAAATTAAACTTCACATGAGCAAAAAGCCAAGACCATTCTATTGGGCATGTTAATATAGCTTGTGGTTCCCCTGGGCAGAGGTTAGTTGGGAGACCTGGACTAATGTTAGGGGTAGGTCTCTGCTGTCTACATTCCATGAAGTCACTGGCACTTTCCAGCCCTTAGTCATAGTAGTAGTAACAATGAGCTGAAAAACCATGTGCAATAAACAAGGAACAACCAACAAAATCTCTTAAAATCTCAGGAATGTTCAATAAACATTTGCAGAGTGAGAAAATAAATAACATTATAGAGGAGCCAGCAGCTCCCTTTTCCCCTAATATTACTGGGGTTTGGTGGTGTGTGTGTCCATGGACAAGTCATTTTGAAGGCAGGCCAGTCCCATGAGCTGTGTTCTTCCCTTTCCCTGGAGGGTACCCACACCCTCAGTGGGCAGCTCTTGAACTCTGAGTACCTTCTAACCTTGGTCACTTCTCCATCCTGACTCCCTTTCCAGACAAGCTGCTGACAGCCCTGGTTTCTCAACTCAGCTCACATGAGTCACGTCACCAGTTGGCTAGGGTCCTCCACAAGCTATACCAACCATTGAAGACCAACAGCTGGGAACTTGGGCTTGTCCCCAGAAGGGTCTGGTTGGCTAACAGGAAAACCCAGGGCCTCCGGGGGTTCTGAGCAGAGACAGCTTGATCCCAGTCCTGGCTGCCAAACAATGCCAGCCTGTCCAGTTGACAGAAAAACACACGCTGGCCGCCTGCCCCGGGGTGTTTCCAGAAGAGAAATTTAATCTAATTTACATACTTCTAGGTACATCGATAACCAAAATGTGGCCACTGAAAAAAGTTAAAAGGTCAATCGACTCCCAGTTTCTAGCTGGCCCAGGGTTGCAAAATAAAAAGATCCACGTTCCTTATTCTCTACACAAAACGCGTTTTTAAAAAAGTGAAAGGTCTAGGGAGCTATACATAGAAAGCAACAGTGAAAAGAGGGAGGGGGGTAGGGGTGGGGGAGAAGAGTCCCACCCCCACCCCTTCCTGGGCCCTGGAGTCCAGGGGCTCTGGGGGGCCTTGACATGGCAGGAGGCAGCTGTCAGCTCTTGAGCTCTTCCCGGCTGGGAAGGCCCCTGGGGAGGGTCAACAGGATTTCCGTGGCATTGTGGACTCAGTGGGGAGCTCCCAGGCCCTATCAGGCCTGCAAAGGGAGCGTGCCTTCCCCTGAGCAAGCACCGTGGCATGACGTGGTTGTTCAACTCAGGAACTGGGGGGCTGGGGCAGATCCCGGGTCTCACGAGGTGTGTGCGTGTGTCTGTTCGCATGAGCGTGCATGTGAGAGGATATTCACCAGGGCAAAAGGGAACCAGGACAGGGGTCTTTGGGGTCTTCGCAAATGGCCACAGATGGCAAACAGCTTTATCTGGCTGTTAGAAGCAGGAGAGTGCTGGCCTGCCTCCCCTGTGACCAGAGACCTGGCCATTGCCCCTGCTGGAATGGGTAAGGGTGGGCTGGAAGAAGTTGCCCTGTGACCCCAGTGTCCTCAGGCTGGGGAAGGATGCCCCGGCTGTAGTGTGCCCGGCTCCAAGGGGTGCCGGTTTGAGGTTCTGGCTTGCTCCTTTGGAAACGGAAAAGAAAGAAGGAACAGAGGGAGGAAGAGATTGAGGAAGAAGAGGAGACAGAGGTGGCACAAGAGGAGATCTGGAATGCTTCTGTGTTAGGGTGCCTCAGTTGCCGCTGTCTGTGCCTGCAGGGCCTGGGGCTCGTCGGGCTGGGGGTCTGTTTTGGAGAAATTCATCTCCAGGATGTGCCGCTGTAAGTGCCGCACCCACTCCTCCTGGATGGAGAGGGGACCCTGGAATTCCACCTCACAGAACCTGTAAATTGGGAAGGGAAGAGGGAAGTCAATGGAAGACAAGGGACAGGTACCTAACACTGCCTACATCCCTGAAAAATGAGGTACAGCTGCTACTACTCAGTGTGGACACAGCAAGTCAGGATTTGAGGAAGGAGGTCAAGTGATCATATGTTTCCCTATACACAGCCAACTATACCTATTACAGGATATGACGGGGTCCCTTGAAGAACACAGTCTCAACGCTAAGGGAAATCTGGTTCAGAAGCTGGGAAAGAACCACTTGGTTTCCAAATTACCTTCACCCTCCGATGAAGCCCATGACCTGAGATGGGAGAGGGTCCAAAGGAGCAGACCTGATCCTTCCACGCTTAGGGTGGGAGTCAAGGAAATGGTATGAACACTAACTTGTACCCACTCTGCTCAAGTATCACCTCAGTGTCTGTCCTTGCAGCATCACAGGAGGCTCCAAAGCCTCTGTTTGTGGTTCTAGAGACTTGGTTCAAATTGGACTTCTGATTTGACTTATATGGTTGGAGTCTGGTCCCCTCATGTCTTCTGATGGATGTGAGGACTTTGGTAAGAATTAACTGTTAAGTCATTTTCTTTGTCTCACTCAGGTCTACACTTGCCAAGTGCCAGGCACTTGAACCCGGTGGTCTGTGGTTCAGAAGTCGAGTGCTTTCTGAATATTCAACTCTTAATCCTTATAACAAATCTATCAGGTAGGATGTTCCCAATGCTGTTTTGCTGGTGGGGCTGTTGATGCCTGAAGCAGGAAGGAAGCGTCCTTGTTCAAAGATACCAAAGTCTAAGTCAGCAAACTCACATCTGAACCCACGTCTGGCTGGTGATTACAAACCACCAGGTCTTAGCCTGATGCCACCTGGGTTCAGCCACACCTCAGGGCAGTCTTTGGGACTCAATCTCCTGAAGCTCAGCAGTCCTATACTATTCTGAGGTTCTGAAAGGTCTCTCTCCCTCCTCCCCTCCCTCCCTCAGAGACTTTGTACCTGCACTTCAGGGTGTAGACGTTGCCAACAAACTTGACCAGTGAAGTCTGGGGGGGTCGGGGCACCAGGGAGGGGACCGGCCGAACCCGGGGTGGGGGTTGCCGGACCTCCTCCAGCTTCTGCTGCAGGTCATTGGCCTCCTCGCCTCCTCGGGCTGCAGACGCATCTGCAGGACGGGCTTGTCGGCGTTCGAACTCTGAGGTGGGGAAATGTGGGGAGGACAAAAGATAAGCTGGAGTGTGAGGCCCCTGGGAGGTTCCTGCCTTCAGCAAGCAAAGGGCAGATGCTGTGGGGGCACTATAACACAGTACAGCTGGTGACAGAGGCAGCACTAGACTGTGCATGTGCCCACTGCCCTCACAACCCTCTCCACCAGCACTCACTGTTTATGTTCTGCCGTTGGTGCTCCTCAGCCTTCACTGTGCCTGGTGGACTGGCTGCTAGAGGCCGTTCACCACTGTCAGCTGCTCGGCCTGCCTCAGGCCCTGGCTCACCCCCGGCACTGCGGCCCACCATGGCCAGGCCCCCAGGTGCCAGCCCCAGGGGCAGCCGCCTGTCACCATCGCGGCCATGGCCAGCGCTGCGGAACTTCTTGGTGAAAGGGCGGCCGCCCTGGATGTAGCTGCGGTATGCGCCCACCTTCTGGGGCCTGTGCTTGATCCATTCGCTCAGCGTCTCAATGGGTGAGCCGTTCACGCACCACTCTGTCACACCAAACTGCCGCAGGTGTGCCCTTGCGTGGCTGGCCAGGGCCTTGCGGTTTTCGAAGTAAAGGCCACACAACTCACAACAGGCCTCAGTGGCTGTGGGGCAGAGGGGTGCTGTTGAGCCCCAGCCCCAAGGGAGCAGGGGGCCCCAGAAAGCCCTGTCCAAGTCAGAAGCCCACATCCCACCAGAGCCTTGCCAAGGGGCCCCTGCTGGGGGTCAGAGTGAACACGGTCTTGCCCGGCCCTGAGGCCCCAGCAAATGCCCTCCCAGGACCCTGCCACCCACTGCTTACAGGAGTGGGAGGTCTTCTCATGGAGGGTCTTTGCCTTGAAGGGCAGTTCAGTCTGGATGTATGTCTTGGCCTTGACCTCTGCCGGGAGGAGGCGGTCCTCCTGCAAGGGTCGCTTGGCTGCCACTGAGCCCAGGTAGCCGGTGGCTGAGGGCTTGGCACCAGTTATGGGTGCCAGGCTGAGCTCACGCGGAACCTGGGCTGGGCCAGCTCCTGGTTTACCCGGCCGGCCAGCCATTGGCGCCAGTGGCAGGGGCCCCTGCATGGGCCCAGGGGCCGCTGTGGGGGGGCCGTCCTCAGCCAAGGCAGGGGCCAAGTCTCCCGCAGGTGGCTCCTTCTTGATGAGGCATGGCTTGGACTTCTTTTTGAGGATCTCCCGTAGCGTATCAATGGGTGAGCCATTGACAGACCACTCGGTCACACCCATCTGCCGCAGGTGGGATCGCGCGTGGCTCGACAGACCCTTGCGGTTCTCGAAGAACTCGCCACAGAACTCACAGCGGATATCACGCACTGGCTCTGCCCGGGACGCTGCAGGGGGTCCAGGATGGGGAGAGGGGAGGAGAAGGAGGTGGCAGCTGCCGGCGGGAAGCCTCCAAGCTCAAGGCCCAAATTAAGTGCCAGCTGCCTGCTTCTTCCATGCACCCCCAACCTGAAAGACCCACTCCCTTGTCTGTCTCCAGAGGCCCTCATTTATGTCCCCTTCTGGTTGTTCTGTCACTTCGATTTCTAACTGACTTTGCAATTGTGACATTGTGAAGTGCTGAGGAGCAAAGACTCCCTTCATTCTGGGCTTAGATGCCAACTTGGTTGGGATCCCCGTATGATGCTAGACAAGCCACTTTCTCCTCACTGAGACTCAGTTTCCTCTTCAAAACGTAGATGGAAATCTCCATCTCCCAGCATTACTGGAAGGGCCTAACACAGGAGCCATTCAAAGCCCATGACAGAGCTGGCACGAAATATGTACTTGAGCATTAAGGCTTGGTCCAACCTCACCACTCAGCACAGAGTTCAGCCAACCTGAGCAGAAGAAATACAGTGACAATGGTAGAGGGAATCAAGTGACTGGTGGAGATACAATTACCACAGAGAACAGTTTAACTTGGCACCACGCTAAGTGCTTTCCACCACTTAAGAAAACCGGAGTTGGGACCATGCTGATCTCCATCTTGCAAAAGAGGAAACTTGCCCAGGGTCATGTGTTGCTAGACTGTGAAGCAGCTGAAATCTTGACTCAAACCTGACTGCAATGTCAAGCACTTAGTGACCAGAAATATCAGAAAAATACTGTTCAGACACCTACTTCTGTCTATATGTCTACCATGACAAGCATCATTAATTGATTCCTGCAGTCTTTCTTCCTAGAATCTGACTGACAGCTATTGCCAATTGACTGAAGATGCCATTCCTGAAATGACACAATTCTGTCTCTCTTATGAAGGATAATCAAGAAAGAGTTTAGTTGAGGGTTTGTGCAGTAGGAATGTGTAGTTAGCTCCTCATTCTCTGGATCTGTGTATCCTCCCTTCCATTTCAACCCTGGGCACTCTGGGTACCCCCAAGGGGAAGTGGGGAAGAGGCCCCTCTACCTGTTCTCCCTGCCCTTCCCCAGGGTCACACTTACATAGGTTCAGAGGGGTCAAGTCTTCCCGAGGTGCAGCCCAGGGACCCTCGGATGGGTGAGGTTCCCCATGAAGGGCCCCTGGCAGCATCTCCCGCTTGATCTCCACCCGCATTTGTTCAGGCTTCAGCTTCTTAGGCAGGGAGGGTGCAGCCAAGCCTGGGAACATCTTCCTGGCCGTAGGAGGAGAGGCAGTTGGTGAGTGGCCTAGGGGGCTGCCTGGTGGCGGTGGCAACTTCTTGGCCAGGGGCGAGATGTGAAGGTCTCCAGGGCTGCGGGCTTCCAGTGAGCTGCCAGGACCTCCACTGCCCACCACCTTGGCCAGGGCTTTCGGGCTTGGCCCTGGTGGGTTGGGGTGTCCGCCAGGCCGGGATTGGGTCCTTCTCTTGAGGATCTCCCGCAGCGTGTCGATGGGTGAGCCATTGACGTACCATTCAGTCACACCCATCTGCCGCAGGTGGGAACGTGCGTGGCTGGACAGGCCCTTACGGTTCTCAAAGAACTCACCGCAGAACTCACAGCGGATGTCCCGTGCTGGCTCTGGGCCCGAGGCTGCAGCAGGAGGAGGAAAAAGGGGTAGTTAGTATCACTGACATCATCAGCATTGTCACCTTTGGGTCTCCTGGTCATCTGGGTGTGGGTAATGCACACCCATGGGTTGGGGTGGCAGTGGAGGGCAGGCACAAGCCAGGGAGCTGAGGAATGGGGTAGGAGGCCAGACACCTAGCAGGAGCAAGGTGAGGCTCCAGAGAGCACGTAGGCCCTCAATTCTGGTGGAGAACAATGGAACCAAGACTCCATGGCTCTGTGGGTCCCAATAAGGAAAGGGGAGAGAAGGTGGGAAGTGACCCCTATGCAGTCACCCTGAGGGGCAACCATGGGTATCTTCCACACCAAAAAGGCAGGACCCAACCCTTGGCCTTCATTCTCAGGGAAGGTCACAGTTATAGAGGTCAAAGGCCAAGAGAGAGGGTCTAACAGCTGATTGCCAGTGAAATCTCTTGGCAGAACCAGCCCACTGCCAAGGGCCCCTTGTCTACTCCCTGCCCAAACAGAGAGGGAGTAGATTGGGGGCTGTGAACACCCCCCCGGGAGGGGCTCCAGGGCCCGCAGGGAGGAGGGGGCGGCTGAAGTGAGAACCTACAGAGGTTGAGAGGAGATGGCTCCACATCAGAGGCCCAGAAAATGCCAGCGGCTGCAGCGGCCGAGAGGTCCTGCTTCCCCCAGGGGTTGGCCATACCCGCGGCCTTCAGCTTGGCCTTCTTGGCCGGCGGTGGGGGGGGGAGCAAGGAGAAGGCCGCGGAGGCCAGAGGAGGGCGACCCAGGTGGGCCAGGGCGCCGCGCCCGGGTGGGAGGCGGATCTGGACGCCGTCCCTCCTGATGAGCCCGTGGAGCACGTCTATGGGGGATCCCTTGGCGTCCGGGTCGCTGACGCCCAGGTGGCGCAGGTGGGCGCGGGCGTGGCTGGACAGGCCCTTGCGGGTCTCAAACCAGGCACCGCACAGCTGGCAGTCCAGCTCTCTGCCCCCGGCACTATCTAAAGCTGCGGAGACAAAACACAGGGGGGGTTCACGGCCGCCACTCTGGCCGGCCCTGGGGGACTGAGCAGGAGGGTCTGGTGTGATTCTCGGCTGCCCAGGTCACTGAGGGTTCAAGACTAGTGCCATAGATTTATTTTAAGAGGTTTGGGGAATCAGAAGATCCTGTTCCCTGCCTGAACCTTTGGCATCAAGATGAGTATGGAGAGTATGAAGATGTGGGGTAGAGAAATGGTGGTACCACCTGGTTCTTGAGGGCCTTATTCCCTGGGACCCCAGCTATGGGACCTGTGCTAGGCAGGTGGCAGGTGCAAAGCAGGGCCCCGCCCAGCTGTTAAGCATTACACAGCCAAGGACACAGTTGCTCCTGGTAGCACAGCAGGCAGTAGAAGCAGCTTGCTGGAACATTCAGTGCCAATTTGGAGGAGGTAGGTCAGATCCAGGACTCCCCCCCAGACTCTAACACCCACAAACAGGAAATCAGGAAAGAAAGCCTGATTTCCTGAGGGACACCTGGTTAAACTTGCTCACCACATCTGGGGGTTTTCTTCCCAAAACCTTTCTTTCTTCTTATTTGCTGTGCCCACAGGCAGCCCAGGAGGCAAGTTCCATCTCTGGGCACATTCAGAGGTGCCTTTGCACAGAACGCTTAGGAGGCTGTGAGTCTCCTGTCTGAAGAATCCACTATACCCCCCCAGGAAGCGAGGCCCATGGGAACCCTAGTCACCTTCACTGCCCCAACCCTCAGATCCAAAGAAGGATAAGAGCTGCCTCTAAGTGGTAAAAATGATGCTGGTAGACTTAGCAGTTATGGCCAGGTCTCCAGGGGAAGAATAGTGATGGAAAGGAGAAAGTGGAGAGTAATATGCAGCATGAACAGCCCAACAGGAGACGTAACACCCCAACCAGTGCTCTGACCTGGCCAACCCAGGACATAGGAGCTGTAGTTCCCTCCTTTCCCCACCCTGGGCCCTGAAGCCCAATCTGAAGCCCACATTTCCCCAATGCCAAGACCTCCCTTAAGTCCCAGGGCCCAAACTCACTGAGGTTCAGAGGCCCCTCGTCATCAGACTGGGGCCACTGTGCCTTTGGGGAGGCCGGCCGGGGGCTCAGGGACAGCTGGGGGCTCTTGTCTTCAGGATTCTTGGGGGTGGGGGAGCCTGCCAGGACCAGCGGTGCCTTCTTGAGGAGTGGGGAGCTGGGTGGGTGGCCCAGACCCTTGGCTGAGAAGCCAGGAGGAGACTTGATGGCCTTGTTGACAGCAGGAGCATCCAAGGGCTTGGTTAGGGTGAGTAGGCCTGGCCGGGGGGCCCCAGCAACCACCTCTTTTGGCGAGTTAGACTTCTTGGTCAGACCCGGGGGAAGCCCAAGGTGAGTGTCAGGCAGGCCCTTTTGCTTCACTAGCTCATAGAGGAGGTCGATGGGGGCACCACTGCTTTCTGACTCTGCCACCCCCAGCTGCCGCAGATGGGAGCGTGCATGACTGGACAGGCCTTTCCGTGTCTCAAAGCAGGCACCGCAGACCTCGCAGGTAGTCAGGCTCTGGGCTGGAGGGTGAGATGGAAGACAGAAGAGGCCCCTGTAAGGTCACTCTCCCACTTGCCCCCCCCCACCAAACCCCCAGTAAGTGTTACTTCTGTCAAAGCCTCAAAATGACCCTTATGAGTTAGAAATTTGCCTGTCCCATTTGCAAATAAGGAAACTGAGTCTCACAGAGAAGGGTTATGCCAAAGGGCACACAACAGGAGGCAGAACACTTCTGTGGTCAGTGAAACAACCTGACTTTTCCCGAAGCATCAGGGTATCCTGGCAACAGATTTTTAAGCAAATGCTAACCTACTGGCCACATGCTCACACAGCTACCCAATCTCTGCAATCCTAGCCATTCCACGCAGCTCTATACAGGCCCTAAACATTGGTGTGGCAGCCCAGCCACAGTCCTTGTGATGTCCTGTATCCTGTTCTGCAGAGTCCTTACACATGCCTATTCATTCCTTTGCCTTGCTGTTTCCTAACTTCAATGACCCAAAGGATCAGAGCCAGGTATGTTTCGCTTCTCTCACATAGATCAACACAGCTAATGAAAGTCAAAGTTGGCAACTGAACTGGGTTTCTCTAGATGCCTCTTTCTCAACTAGTAAAAGTACAGATCAAGACCATGCATGCATTCCCAGGGCAGTAGAAGCTCAAGACAGAAGACAGTTGTGGGGAGTCTCAGTGGTGCTTTGGAGTGGCAGAAAGAAAACTATAGCCAACCTGGAGTCCCACACTAACCTTCAGGCCTTATAGCTACCTTACAAGTTACTAGCCTGGTCAACAACCCCACCATGCCACCTGAGTCAACTCACCCTTGAGGTCCGGCAGCTCCTGTTTGCTGCCATGAGGAACCTCTGCAGCCACTTTGCTACTCAGCCGGTTGGCCACCTGCTCCAGGGGCCCAGGGATAGGCAGATTCTTCTTGGGGAGTGGGGGGGAACCCAAGTCCATGGCCACCATTGTGTTTTCCTCAGAACCTAGGCCTGTGAGGTTAGAAAGACACACTCAGCCCATGGAAGGAATAGGCTATCAGCCACCAATGCCCTAGTCAATGGACTTGGGATGGTGGGATTTCTTCCACATGCTTGGTGCGTGCTCTCATTTTGTGAGGTAGCGTATCCCATGAAAGCTGAGGTTCCACTCATAACCCACAACAGCAGTACAATACAGTGACAACAAAGCTGCCTGCTGACAGCAAAAAAGAATACTATCAGCTTCCAGGCAAGTCAAGAGAAACAGTACTAGTCTGACCAGAGATTCCCATGCTAAGGGATATCAAGAACATACTCCTGGGAAGAACTTGTGAAAAGGAGGAGCTGTTCATCTTAGGAGTGTACAAAAGAAGCAGTGGGGGTTGAGGGAGTTAAAATGGATATTCCAGAGAAGGTCAAAGAAGCACTGCATGGCTGGGAAATCAGCTAAGAAGGTAATGCAGGGCAAGAAGGTAGCTCCATAGACAAGTGGGGCCCATTTATCACAAGGTGAGCCCAAACTGGGTTAAGGTGAAAACCGGATGTCTGCAGCAGGAATCTGATGATGGACAGGAAAAGTGATAGTCATTGGACTTGGTGTAAAGTTTCTGAGACATCAATCCTGGGCCAGGAAGTTTGGGGGGTGGGGTGAGTATGTGGAATGTCCATCCATCCACCTTTGAGGACAGAGAGTGAAAGATGAGTTTTAATGGTCTAATTTTTCAGAGAAAGGGGCGTGGGAGGCCTGTTGAATCCCACGTTTAGCGTTCAGAGCGGAGGGGAGAGACTGCTGAAGATGAAGGAACTTGTGTCAGATGAGGCCGTGGAAACGCTCAGTGCTGAGAAAAGAGCCCAGCAGGTCCCGGCTCAGTTTGAGTCCTACAATGACAAGGAGAAGGCAGGTGGAGGGGGCCACCACACCCCGGGACACCGAGGACTTTGTCAAAGTCTCTGAGTGGAGTGGGCGCGTCTGTCAAGATGGGCCAGGGATATGTCAGGGCTGAAGTGGCTGGGAGTGGGTCTCCGTGCTGGAGGGCCCGGGACTGCAACGAAGGACGATCCCGAGGTTCCAAGGGGATAGTGGACATCTGTCAGACGGGGCGAGGGCTCTGTAGGGCAGCGGTGGAGAGTGTTTCTCAAGTCCGGGACCCAGCGACCTGAGACTGGAGGCCCGGGGCCCGCTCGCCTAGAGGGCCTAGGGGGGAGGGGGAGTCCCGGAGAACAGATGGTGAGCGGTGGGGGCGGCGACGGCTGCAGGTGGGGCGCCGACTCAGCCCTCCCCGCACCCTCCCCGGCGCGGGCTCTTACCCGGCGCGGGCCCGGGCCCCGGCTCCGGCTCGGCCTTGGGCCCGTCCCGCGGCGGCGGCGGCGGCGGCGGCGGCGGCGGTGGCGGCGGCGGGGGTGGGGGCGGCGGTGGCGGTACAGGGAGGGCCGCGGAACCGGGGCTCGGGGGCCCGGGCGGGGGAGCCCCCGCGGGTGCGCGCTCCCGGGCACCTCCCGCGCGCGGCCCCGCCGCCGCCTTGCTCTCCGCTTTTGTCACTCGGCACTGGGCGGTGGAGGCGGCCATCTTGGCTCCGGCGCACGCGGGGCGGCCGCCCCAGGCGGGAGCAGCCGAGCGCCGAGCGGCGCCACAAGCCTCTTCGCTCCGCCCCGCCCCTTGGGGCGCGCCCAGGGCAGCTGTGCGAGCGCCGAGCGCCAAAAGCAAAACGCCTGTCCTGAGCCTGCTCTAGCCGACTACCGGGAGGGAAAACCTCATATTGTAGCCGGCGCCCACACTCACGATTGCAGGCACGCCACCCAGACCCTCGACGGGCCGGACGCTCACCTCTTCCTCATTGCTCCGCCCCTGGATATCCCTAAAGCTAGAATGGGAACCCTCCGACCACACATATTAAAGGTCCTGGACGGATGGAGCTAGAACCTGCCATCGGACCCTGCTCCGTTTCCTTCTCTGAGAGTCGCCCCTTCTATTCGGGGATCCTAGAAGACACCTGACCCTCAATCACGAGGATTTTACACCCATATCCCCCATCATCCGGTATTCAACTGTTCCCCAGCGGCGCTGTCCGCAGCCCTACGGACTTCCACACATGGCTTGCACTTTTCAGGCACTACCCACTTTTCTCAACACCAAAACCATTGCCCCAGCTGCTCTTTTGACAGCTGGGTGGGGCCAGGATCTGACCGTTGCTCCGCCCCCTTTGGCCCATTTAGGGAGGGAGGGGTGGTTGAGGTTACTAGGGAGAGCCCTATAGGGCCTAGGTCTTGCTATTTTTGCCCGTGGAACCGCAGGCTCTCGTTGCCCGGGGTACCACAGACTCAAGCAATCCCCAGCCTCAGCTTCCCAGGTAGCTGGGATTACAGGCGCGCACCACCACGCCCAGCTATTTTTTTGGGAACTAGGTCTCGCTACGGGCCCCAGGTGGGACTCGAACCGCGATCCCTAGCCCCGGCCGCTTCATAGGCTGAAGCTTACAAGCACTAGCCACCGTGCCGGCCCTCCAACCGCTCTTTAGCGGCCCCCTGGTGTTCACTGAAAGGCTGATGGTAGCCCCACCTCCCAAAGACCAGGCTAGGGCTGTGCTAGGCTGCCTCCTTACATCCCCAAGTGACTTGACAAACTCAGCACTAAAGGGGCTGGCCCACTGGTCTTGTATTGGCCATAACTTATTCAGATCTAAATTGGGCTGCTGTGTACATGTTGCATCCCTGGTATACCTGACCAAGTGCAAGGTAAAGGGAGTCTGACATGCAGATGAGTACTGAAGTAACAGAGAAAGGGCAGGGTGGGGGGAGGGGGTGTGTTGCTGGGCAGTAGTGCAAGGCTGGAACCTACACACTGCCTTCTTGTGTTTCCCAGACACTCTTAGTGCAACTCTGACTTCTAGCTGCCTCTAATATACCACAAACCTAATCAGGTGTGTGAGTTGAATACAAAGGCAAGATGCCTGAGGTCATGTCCCTACTATCCCTTTACTTGAAGTGACCTCAATCAGCCACTCTCCTTTCTTTGTGCCTCAGTCTCCTTGCTAAGGAGAGGGTACTTTGATAGACCAACCCTCTCCTGTGTAGACCTTCAAGTCAGCAGGCTGGCTGATGCGTGCAGCAAAACCCATCTAACTAGGATCTTGGAAGTTCTAGGGGGAGAAACAGAAGAAAGCCTCAGTCTCATGCAGCCCATGGACAGTTTCCTATTCAGGCACCTTCTCTTTTCCCCAGAGTCTGCCTATTCTCACTGCCAAATTCTTTGCCTTGAAGTTTAGTAAAAGGCTCCCCAAAAGTCAGACTTTACCAAGCCTGGTCCTTCACCCCTCCACTCCCTCCACTGTGACTAGTCCTAGACTCCTCCTCCACATATTACTTCTAGATTTACCAGGCTGTCTTCCACTGGTGAGACCACCATTGGTTCAGCAGTCTAGATCTGTTGCAAAGCAGGTGACCGACCCATAGACTTGTTTTGAGACATAAATGGAACCTTAGAATGCAGAAAACACTCAGTTATGGATGGGGTCATCAATGCTGCTCAACAAAGTAGGCACTCTTAAAAATCTAGAATACAGACCCTAGATTTGCACTGTCTAGCAGGATTGCCATTAACTAGCACTAGCAACATTTCAAGTGTTCAACAGCCACACATGGCTAGTGGTGACCTTGTAAAAGGGTAAAGATATTTAGGGAATATTTCTTCCATCTCAGAAAGTTCTACTGGATAGCACTGTTCTAGATAGAAGATGTCATTTAGAGCACTCTGCTCTAAATGGATTCTGGAGCCTGACAGTGTGGGGTTTCAAAGCCTGGCTCCACCACTTCCAGCTGTGTGACCTTGGGCAAGTTAAATTCTCTGGGCCTCAGTTTCCTCATCTGTGAAATGGATACATAGATATCTATGTATAGATAATCTATTGCAGAGATAACGACACCATAAGGATTATCATGTCCTAAAAATCTAAATGAGTTACCTGACTCTGAGTAAATGCTCAAAAGGCATGTGGTAAAAACCACTATCAGAAAGGAACTAGACTCAGTCCCTGAATAAAACAGAAATGACCCCTAGTTGTCAGGGCAGTTGTTAAAGTAGTTGTCAACATACTTTGTAAAGTGACTTGAAACATCTCTAGGAAAGCCAGTGACTGACCCTCTCCTGTTTCATCTCTCTGATGCCTGGGAAGGATCAGAGCTCCAATCCCACCCATCCCCTTTCTCCTTACCATCTCCATATGCTGGTCCAGAGTCCTCAGCCCAGGTAGGTGGAAAGGGCACTGTAAGAGGTAAGCGGGGCCGACGAGAGGTCAGGAAGGAACCAGGTGGCCCCTCAGGCTCATGTCCCAGAGGGCTGGGGGGTTGCTCAGCAGAGGAGGTGGCTAGCAGCTCCTGCAGGATGTTGATGGGTGAGACAGTGAGCTCCCAGTTGGTGATGCCGAAGTCCCGTAGGTGGGCCCGGGCATGGCTAGAGAGTCCAGCCCGTGTGTCAAAGCCTGCCCCACAGAAGTCACAGCGCATCAGACTGAAGGTGCCTGGGTCAAAGTTCGCCACTGCAGAGGGAGAGAGAACATGAACTGCCTTGGGGAGCAACTCTCTGGCTCCAGCCCTCCCCATGCTTATTGGGGCTGTCCTCCCTCCAAGGACCACATAGCCACTGCTGTCCCCCACTCCACATACTTCCTACTCCAGGAAGCCTTCTCTGCATGATATGCCCACCAACTCCCAGTACCAGAGACACTACCCAGCCTCAGAAACATTTCTCCAAGGTGAACTTGCAATCATCTGGGTGTTCAATTAATACCCTTCTCGTATCTAGAACTCATCTATGTTTTTATTGTATAGGTGTTACTGATATCTTCTATACCTTTATACATTAAGTCACTTCAAGAAAATTCAAGTTCATAAATTTACGAGTTATAGAGCCCAATATTTTCTCTATTTTTGCTCATACCACCCCAGTGCCTTAAGTTAAATCTTTGTTGAATAAAGAAATTGTCAAAAGGATAGAACACCTTCCTCTGGGAGAGTACTTGGAGCCTACAGTGACCTCCTCTGGACTTCCCTAGCCCCTAACATCCACTATCAAAGCCCTATTCACTCAATACATACCTGCCTGGCTTCATGACTATCCACCTCTCCCCATGCCCCCAGCACACATAAAGTCACACATACATTCTCAATTATCACGTCACCACCTGAGAGGGCCTATTTCTGTCAGCCTCAGAACCACCCAGGGTACTGGTATTGGAGACAAACCTTGGTGCCTGGAAACCTGCATACTTCATGGGTTGCCCCCAAGGAGCTTCTGAAGCCAGCCAGTGTCCTACCATTCCTATTTCTGGGTCATGAAGTGCAGGGACTGCAGTTTTGCCTACTATTGTATGCCCAAGTACCCAAAACAGAGAGAACCTAATTCAGTATTGATCAAATGAAGAAATAAGTGAAATTCCCTGCCTGGGCTGGAGGTCTCTTCCCATCCTCTTTTCTCCAGCTGCTGGAAGAACCTGGGCTTTGGGGCATCTCCATACCTTCACCGATGCCTTGGCCTTTGCTGTGGATCCCAGGTCTTCTTGGAGGGAAGGCCCTGACTTCACTCTACCTGGCACTAAGGGAGGCTCTAAAGTGAGGGTGCTTAGTTCAGAACTCAGATGCCCAGTTGTGCATGGGTCTTTGGGGCCTCGAATGGCCCTGGGCACCGGAACAAGCTGCCCTACCTTTTTTCTTCTTCTTCTGGAAGGAGAACCTGCGTTCGATGGCCTTTACCTCTTCAGCAGAGATGAAATGTCGGACATTGTAGCTGACGCCCACACGGTTCAGGTGACCCCGAACATGATTGGCCAAGCCGATACCATTGTGGAAACGATCTGGGCAGTAGGGGCATTTCCGTTCCTCATGTTTCAGTACCATTGCAGGGTCCCCATCTAGGAATGTGTCCAGTCCCAGTGGGCTGCCCAGTGGTGCATCCAGGAGCAGGAAGTCCAATGGGTGGGTAACCTCCAGCCCCAGTTCCTCAGGCTGCAGCCTCGGGGGCACCCTGGCTGTAGCTGCCATAACCTGTGGCCCCACCTTTGCAATGAGCACTACTGGCACCATCCTGCAGAGCTGCTGCTGCTGTTCTTGTGAGGCCTCTGCTGCTCTCAGGACTTCCTGGAAAGTTTGCTTCAACTCCAGGGCTGGCTGGGGGATGAGACCAGGGGCAACTGGGGGAGAAAAGATGCCATTTTCAGGGGAAAAGTCAATTTCTGATGCCAGTGGTATATCCTCCTCCTCTTCACTCCAAGGGAGTCTTCGGTCCCCTACATGGTGGATGTTGCTTCTGCTTCTACTGGACTGTAAGGCATAGGGAACAGATGCTAGTGGTGAGGAAAAGGCTGGGCTTCCTAGGGGCCTCTGGCCCAGGCCATGTGGGAGGAGAGGCTTTGACATTGGGAAATCCCTCAAGCCCAGCTGCTGGCAGCCTGGGCCAAAGGCCAGACTAGGGTCGTATCCAGCAGAGTTCTCCCGCCACGTGGGGGCCAAGAGTGGCTCAGCTTTGCCAAAGCAGTCCTCAGCAGAGAAGCGGGTATACACATCCTGGCTGGTACCCGGCTGGCTGGCAGAGTCCTCGTCCAAAGTCTCACCATCCTCCTCCCAGCGGGGATGGGCATGTACAAGTCTTACATGCTCCCTGAGCAGGCTGTCACTGGGTGCAAGGAAGCCACAGAAAACACAGGCACTGAGGCCCGAGGAGGGTTGGTAGGGTTGATAGGTGAGGGTGGTGGTGACATCAGGACCTGGGCTGTCAGCCCCACTGCTGCCCCCAAAGGATTCCTTGGCTGCCTGACCCTGCGGCTGGCGCACATGCAGCTTGGCATGCTGCACAAAGGCCTTGGAGGAATTGGTGCCAAAAACACATTTGGGGCACTGCAGCCTTGCTGCCCGGCCCTCATCACCTGGAACTTGCTTCAGCTTCTGGATCTCTTCAATGATCTTCTCCCGGGATGCCTGATGCAGCTGCCGATGCTGCTCAAGAGCCCCTGGGTCAGCGAAGGCCCAGCCACACTCTCCACAGGCCAATGGGGTCAGGTCAGTATGGGGCTCCTGGCCTGGGGTTCGGCGGTGCTGGCTCATATGCTCCAGCAGGTGCTCCTTTTGTTTGAAATAAATGCTGCACTCAATACATGGGAACACGGCTGGCTCCTCATCCTCATCTTCATCTTCACTGGCCGCCCCCTCAGCCACCTCTTCCAGTAGCTTACACAGGTATGGCCCTGTTCGAACCAGGGGTAGCAGTGGCTGCAGTCGTTCTACCGATGCCTCTGAATTCACTGTCCAGGTCTGTGTAGCCACCTCTAAGGCTGACTTGGGAAGACCCCACTCATCAGACTGCTGGGCCAGCTCCTCAAGGTCCATCAGGTGCTCCCTGGTGCCAGCTGCCACCATATCCAGTGTCTTAGTGGAGTCTTCTACTGGCACGAGCACAGTCCGGAAGGAGGGAAGGGATTGTGGCTGGGATGGCAGGTCCAAGTGTAGCCCTGTATCCCGAGGTGGAGGTTGATCATCTCCATCTGGGAGCCAGTCCAACCTGGGGAGGCCCCGGGAGACCTTCTCCAAGATCTTCGGTTCACACTGAGGGTGCAAGAACCTTTTAGAGCCCTCAAGTTCAGGATGGGTCTTCACAGTTCTCATAATGACTGAGTCCTCAAACCTCTGCTCAGATGGGATGCTCTCCCTGGCCTCCTGGACCAGAGGGTGCTCCCAGGGCCCTTGGCCATCAGGGGGACCAGGAAAGTGGCCCAGGAGATGGGGTAGTGGGGAGCCCGGCCGGAAGTCTAGGCTGCCTCCATCCCAGCAGCTGTAAGGAAGTGCCAATGGGGACAGGTTAGCCATGGGCCTCAGTTTTCCTTCCTAGGGCAAGGGAGGGATCCTCCCAGGCAGTCTGAGACAAGTACCAGAAACCCAGCTTATGGGCAACCTCAGAGGGGGTTGGGAATGTGGGGGTGAGGGTTGGGAGACTCTTTCAGATCTACTGCTTCAAAAAACATACTCAGTTACGAATATACACCTGTCCATATAGTCCAGCCCCACTGCAGCATGGAGAGTATGATGGGGGTCATGAGTGTCCCCAAGTCTAGTGGCATAGCCAATTCTCATATGCTCCCTGGAGGACCCAAGGCTTTTAACCTGTGTTCCGGTTGCTTCTACCTTGGTCATCCCCAAACTAGGGTGCTTTCTTTGACTTTATATTTCCAGCAAATCTGATGAAACTCTGTAGCATAAACAATTCAAGGGAGTGCACTTTTCCCCAAAAATCTGTTCTTGGGAGGACAGAGACAGGAGTAGTTGAAGCCTCTGGTTCCAGTGACTTCCTTTGGGGAAGATGAGGCAACCTCACTGAGCCTCAGTTTTCCAATCCTAAAAACGGGACAAGTCCCAAGAAGCAGGAGTCTTCATGTCCTATGCAATTGCATCTAAGGAGCTGTTTCTCATATCCATAATCAAAATAAGCAGGTGCTTATTTAAATGATCCCAACCACAATTTTTCAATAGGGGACTCCATGACCCTGTGAAGTGTAAGCAGATGATGACACAACTCACTGTGGTGCTAGAGAAATGCTTTGCTTCACCTGATGTCTGGCTGCTGGCAGACCCATTACCAATGTGGTTTCTTACTATGCTATTTCCTGGTATATCTCCCTTTGTCTTTCAAATCTTTCCTTCACCAAGGGCTATGGACCCCATGACAGAACAGATGCTAAAACTGGTTCCACTCAGTGACCAAGTAGAAATCACAGGGCCACCTCTTTAAGCCCCTCATTGACAAGCAATCCTAATCTCCCATATCCCCACACCAGGGCTGTGGCAGTTTCAGCAGGTTAAATATGTACCAACAATCTAAACCCAGCAAGCACTCAATAATTGAGTTATTAATCCTGATATGTCTATTATTTTAGCCCCTGCCAAGCCATTTAATAGTCACTGGTGTCAATGCTGTTATGGAGTCCTGCTTCTACGGTAAGTCCCTTGTGCCATGAATGCAGCTTAGTGACCCCATTTTACAGATGAGGAAACTGAGGCTCAGAGAGATCTAGCATCATTCTAAGGGTCATTTGTCAGAAACAGGACTCTGAGAGTTTTATCTTCAGGTTCCAGCCCCTCTGATCTTGCTCCTGACAGGGATAATGAGAGTTGACTGTCTGTGTTCATCCTGGGCCTCCCTCCACCCCCTGCACATGCCCAGGGGCTTGCCTACTGGGACTCCCCTCTTCCTGCCTGGCATCCTGATTCCCTCCTATCCCCTTTTCTTTCCCAGGGGCCTCTCTTGGGCCTGCTTGCCCCCCTGCCCTCCCTGAGGTCAGGGCCAGCATGGCACTCACCAGCTGCTGATCCGATGGGTGGCGGAGGTGGCACAGGGGAGGGCTTCGCTGAGGCCGGGATGGGGCTGCCCGTCTGCAACAGAGAGGGGAGACCCTGAGGGGCTGGGGCCCTTTGCACCCCAGTTCCAGGATCCCTTCTGGGCACCTTGGAAGGGCCCAGCTGGCTCCACACCTCTTTTCCCCCAGAGGCCTTTGGCCTCTGCATTTCTGAGTCCTAAATGGAATTTCTTTGGAGGAGGGGGACTCCAGGGATTTGCTGCCTCAACCCTCCTCTCTTTGCCCCATCCTGCAAATAGGGTGATTTTTTTTTTTTTTTGTCACACTGAAATAAAAACTCACCTGGCTTCTCTTTGTGTCTACAATAAAAGCCAGATACCCAGCTTCCACCTATAAGACTTCTGCAGTCTCTCCAGCTTTACATCAATCTCTCATTTCACCCTGACTTCTAAGGAAATCTCAAGCTCTTTCTGGCCTCAGATCCTTTTCACTGGCTACTCCCTCTTCCTGGAGAGCTCTTCCCTGACCTACGGAGTTCCTGTGATTTTCTCTCTGGTCACCTGGTTTGTTTCTTAGCATTCTCTGAAATTACCTGGTTCCTTCTCTAGGTGACTGCTCACACATGCCCTCTGCTAGCACATAAGTTCTCAAAGCTCCATTGATTGTAGCATATAGGGCTTGGCATGTGCATGGTACCAAACCATTACTGGCCAAATGATAGGTGCGGAGCACATCTATTCTGAGCTGCAGTCTGTTCCCTGCCTTCCAGATCCCCCTTCAGGTCTAAGTTCTAGAAGTAAACCCCTTCTAGGATGCCTCACACAGATAGAGCCAACTCTCCATTATCTGCCTGTGGAGCCAACTTCTGGAGCGACCAGAGGAATCCTGGCCTGCATTTCCTTTGCCTACTACACCTGCCTGACATAGGCAAGTATGCCAACTGGGGAGCAGGCCAATTGCCTGGGCCAAGGTTAACATGCTGGGGGAACTTACATCTAGTTCAGAGCCCAACAGATGCAATTGCTGGATTAGCCTCAATTTGAGGATGGTTCAGAGAGAGGGCTAGGGCTGGGAATCTTTCTTTTTCCAATCCTCACCATTCAATTTGTCCAGGAATTGAGAGCTGACTGTCAGGAGTCAAGGAATTAAAAGTGTGGGTATGGGGGAGAGGGGAGTGTTGTCAGATATTGTGGTCACTGCTTGAATACCCTGCCCTTTAGCCTGAGAAGAGGTATAATTACAGTGTATTCTCTAGAATAAGAGAGAGATATGGGGATCCAGAAAGTTACATTTTCTAGAGTAGTTTCTCAGCCTCAGCACTATTTGCACCTAGGACTGGATCATTCTCAGTGGTGGGAATATCCTGTGCACTCTAGTGTTCTGTGCACTTTAGTGTTCTGAAGAGCAACCCTAACCCTTACCCATTTGATGCCAACTGCCCCCTTCTTGTCTCTGGTTCTGCAGTCATGACAAGCAAGTATCTCTCCAGACATTGCCAAAATGTTCTGTGGGGGCAGAATCACTCCCATTTTGGAACCCCTGTAGTAGTCTGATGGGGGGTAGGCTCAGTGGATTCAAGGGTGAATATTAGGGTGGGAGGATGGGATGGGGTGTTTGAGAGGATGTAAGGGCTATGAAAGCAAGGACTGGATCAACAAGGGAGATAAACCCCAAGAGACAAGGTCTCTTTAGAATACAAGAATCACAGATATGAGCTTCTTGGGAACAACCAGTTCACTGGTGACAAACCCCTGACACAGCACAAAGGTGCAAGTCTATAAGTGTCCAGGTGTCCTGCTTCTGAGATTCTGGGACCCCAGGCTTCTGAGATTCTGGGTGTCCCAGATTTGATGATTCTGCAATTGCTGTTGTCTAAGAATTCCATGAGCCAGGGGGCTGTGTTGGCCTCTTTGTTTAAGCAGCTCCAGCACGGCTCCTATTTTTAGTGGCAACAACTCTGAAGGAAGCAGGCCAAGCAAAGGCCCAAGTCTGAGACACCTGAGGATTAGGGGGCTTGCTTAGAGGCCCCACGGTCATTTAGTGAGGTTCCAGAAGTCCCTATAGGTTGAGATGCTTGGGTGCAACCTTCAGGCAGTGGCCATGCCCTGGAGTCCTCATTGACTCCTGCCATCTGGGGTCCCCTGAGAAGGTTTGAAAATGAGAGAGGGAAATGACAAAGGTATTCATGAGAAGCTTGAACTCCAAGGCAGGAGTCTTGATATAGTGGCCAAGAATCTAGACTTGGAGCCAGACAGATCTGAGTTCAAGGTCTGGCAGTGACCTGAAGGGTATGCCTTTTCTGTTCAAAGCCTCAGTTTCCTCCTCTGGATAATGGGCATGACCATCACTCCAGTCTAGAGGGCCAGAGACAGGTATCAAGGAGATCATAGTAAATGCTCTATCCAGAGAGGCGCAGTTGGGAAAAGAGTGGGAAGTGAGAGTGCCCCAGTTTGGAGACATCCCAGATTGGAAGTTGGAGGCTAGACCCAGAGCCTCGGGTCTAGTTACCCCATGCTCTGATTTTCCTTTAGTCTTGGGCCCCATGAAGGTAGAAATGATGCATTGATCCCTGTCTCTCTGGTCCCAATGCTAGGCATGCAACAGATTCCATCAATCCATTTAGACCATCTCAGCCTCACTGCACCCAGAAGGCCAAGCAGAGGGTTGGGGGAGGGGTGGAGGGAGGCTATGGGGGGTCCAGGCCCACAGCTATAATGAGGACAGAGGAAGAAAGTGTATTTGTTTCTGATGAGGATGTTCGATAGTGGAAGAAGTCACAACAGGTGTGGCTCTGGGGGGCTCCAAGGACTGGGCAGGCATGAGGGAGGGCACAGGCTTTGGAGAGGAATGGCAGCCCCACAGCCTGTTTCTATTTATAGGCATCACAAGACCCATAGGGCAGGTGCCCACACCAGGGAAGGGGGGTTGAGCAAGCCGAGAGGGCAGCAGGGGAGATACCAGGTCTGAGCTCAGGCTTTTTTCCAATCTCCAGGCCGTGACAACACTCCAGGTGAAGCCAACCCTGCCCCGAGTCAAACCGCCCCTGTCCCAAACCCTAATTTGCTCAGGGAAATCCCGTTCAGTCAGACGCTCTTCTTTTTCGACATTCAAGGAACCCTGGTTGATTCCCTGGACCAGTGGGAGGGCACACCAACTTAACCTACCTACCTTTCCCACTTCTCCAGACCTGGGGTTTCTGCCAGGTGGACAAGTGCCCAATTCCACAGAACCAGAGAGGATCCTGTGACCCCAGAAACTGTTCCCTGGGTCTCCTATAAAGTAAAGATACTGAGCCTACTCTGGCTAGCTGGGTATGCTGGGACATACCTCAGTCTGGGTCCAGGTTACTCGCAGTTTTGAGGAGGGGATTATTTAGATTTCCTGAGTGCTGATACTCTGCCCAGGCTCTTATCCTGCCATTTCCCTGCATTACATGACACCTTTGGGTATCACCCATCAGTGAGATCCCACACAGTTGCACATGCAGAGTCCCTGACTGATGTCCCCTGTCCTCTATGCCTGACTCACTGTTTCTCATCCAAAACTCCTGGATGAGAGACTGGGCAAGATACCTCAACCTAGGAGCCCAGACACTCCTGAAATGGCTCCCATTGCTGCCCTAGTAGACTGTGGTAAGGCCCACAAGGGTGGTAATGGTGTATGTGCTTGGTTTCTAAAAGTATTTTGTAAGTATCTGTGTATCACGAGTATCACTAAGGGTGAATGGGGCCTGGTCAAGTCTGCCTTATTGCAGAGTGATTTAGAATGGGTTGTCAAGTCACAATATAGTCTGGCTGATTCACCTTAGGCAATTTACTTCAGCTCTCAGGGTGTTACTTTCCCCATTTCTCTAACATGAGATGACATAACCAAGACTACCCCATAGGGTTCTTTTGAGAATGACATGAGATGGTCATGTAAAGAGCGTAGCATAGAGGAAACTCCTGATGAGGTGTTGGAGATTCCTGGAAACCATGGTCTTTCAGGCAGACAAAGGAGATGAAGGGGAATGTCTGGTACATCAGCCTATAATACTCCTTCTGCACCAGGCTCTGCTTTGTCCTCGATTATACCAGGCACCCTCTGTTATAGGGCCTTTTACATGATATTTTTCCCCACCTGGCTTGCCCTTTCCACCATTCATTCCATACTCCACTCAAATAACAGCACTTCAGAAAGGCATTCCCCAGTCCTCCAGGCATGATCCTGGTGCTTGTATGAAAAAGTTCACAGTCTCTGTTACTGCCCACCCTTGTATTATTTATTTAGATCCTTGTTTGTGTCCCCAACTAGGATTTCAGGCCCCTGAAGGGAAGAAACTATCTTCCCAGCACCTAGAACAGAGCTTGGCACATAGTAGGTATGAAATGTTTAATGAAAGAATAACAAGTCTTGAGGTAGGGACAATGTAAGAGCCCCTTTTCCTGGGTAAACCGAGGTACAAAGGGGTGACTTGAGTTTCTGATCATTCAGTCTTTCCCAGCCACTAGAGGGCACAAGGTGCTTTGGCTCATGGGCTTACCAAGGCAGTAAAGTCAGAGGGAGCTGGGATAGATTGATGGAATGAAATATGCCTGGGGAACAAGCTTGGGGCAGGGAGCTCCAAGGCTAAGTTGGACACCTGGGCCCAAGTGACATGCTCTGAGAAGGGCATCAGGTAAACTCAAGTTCAACTTCCAGCTCCTCACTACTCACTGGCAACCTTGGTGAGATCATTGGTTCCTAGGGTTTCTGCTTCCACTAAAAAAAACATAAAAAACTAAAAAAACATAGCAAAGAGAAAGTTCTGGATGCAAGCAGAATCAGAATCTCAACCCAATGCAGCTGGGTTGAATGACCAGGCTCTCCCTGATCCTCAGGAACCAGGCTTGATACTCCCCTAGAGCCACAGGCCCACCTACCCTCTTACCAGAAATGCTACCTCTGCCATCCAGAATGTCCTGGGGATCCTCCTTGGTGACAGGCAAGTAGTAGGTGGACTGGAAGATGCCACCTTCCCCTTCAGCAGCCTCAGCTCCACCTGTGATGTCTTCTCTTGGTGCTGGGCCAGGTAGTCTCTCAGGTCCACGAGGATGATCAGGGGTGGCCAGGCCATCTGCCAGGGGCCCATCCATGGATGCTCTTTGCTTGGCTCCACTCAGCGACTGGGCTGGCTCAGTGAGGCATTGTTGGTCTGGAGGAAAAAAGAGAGGTGGTTACAGGAGGTAGGAAAGGAAACTGTTTTCAGTTTTTCCCTCTTCCAAGCCCTAATCCTCATCCTTGTAATTCATCTCAGTTTACCTCCCAGCATAGGAGAGCTAAATAAATGGTGCTGAGTTCCTAACCATGCATATTATACCCAGGATAGTCCCTACTTTCAGCAAGCCTCTGTGTTCTTATCAAAAAATCTTTTTACACAGAATGTATACTGCCTCAGTTTACCCCATTTTTACACATATGCTCAGCCACCCTGCTTTCTTCTACCATGAATGCTATAATTTCTTCCTCCCAGATGCCTCCCTTCATACACACACAGCTGCACTTTTCTCAACTGTGCCCACATTTTCATTCACATGCATAGGTCCATCTATGCCCATGCTTCGGCACAAATCCAGCCACTTCTATCCTCTGACCCTGTACACTGTCTGAGACATTTCCCCCCCCCATCATTAGCAGAGCACTTTTCCCACACTCTAACCCTCCTGTACATGACCTTAGGGTTCTCCAGCATTAACCACTTCACCCTCACACACATAGCCACCACACACATAGCGACCCCAGAATTAAACCCTACTCTTTTCTCAACATTACCCTCATGCACACCCAGTCTGGGTTTCTTTATCCCACCCTCCCAAGGTCTTCCCTAGTTTGTAGGCAAAAGGGACTGATCGGGGTTCCTGGTCCAGAAACGAGGACCATAGGGAGGCCGGGAGATGGGGGGGGGGGCTGTTCTCTCCACCTATAAATACCTTCAAGGTAACGGCGGAGAGTGAAGGGCAGGAATGAGGCGCCCTCCCCAGGGAGATGGAGGGGAGGCCCGGCCCAGGCAACCGGGGCGGGGCCGGGGCTCCAGGCCTGGCTTCAGGACCTGCCCTCAGCAGCTGGGGGGCCTGGGGTCTCCCTGGGGGCCTGTCCGTGGGCTGGCAGTCGTGGCGGAGGGTCCCTGCCCAGGCCTGGAGGAAGCACCTGAGGGTATCCACCGGGTGGGCACTGCCCGCCGGGAACCGGCGGGACCTTAACTTCGGAGCACTTTGGCAGCGTGAGGAAGGGGTTCCAGCCTGGACGCCCCCCCGGGGGTCGCAGGAATGGGAGTGTCGCCGTGCTAGCGAAGCCCACCAGGGGACCAGGGTCTGCCAGACGAGCCCTCCACCCGTGCAACTCGGGGCGGGAGACCCCGCGGGAAGCATAGGGGGGGGTAGGGAAGCTCCTGCCCCAAGACCCCAGCTCTCCCCCACCTGAGCGGCCCCGCCCCCGCCCAGGCCCCGCCCCTGTAGGCCCCGCCCCCGCCCCCCGCCCCGGGGGGTCCCGCCCGGCCCGGCCCGGCCCGGCCCGGCCCGGGCCTCCCCCTCCCAGCGTCGGCTCCGCCCCGCCCGCGAGCTCCCCAGGCCCGGCCGGGCCTCACCGGGGAGGCGGTGCCACCGGCCGGGCGCCTTGGCGCGCAGCTCCCTTCTTCGATACGTCCGTTGCTGCCGCTACCGCCGCTGTTGCTCTCGGTGCCGGTGCCGCGGCCTCCACAGCCACCGCCGCCTCCACAGCTCGGGGGACATTGTCCCTTTAAATTGCTCCCCCCGCTGCCCCGCCCCCCCGGCGCGCCGCCGTGACCTCAGCGCGACAGCCCCGCCGCACCGCCATGATGGGGAGGTCTAGGGCCCCCCTTTCTCCTCCCCCGTTGGGGCGAGGGGGTGGGAGGGCGGCCAGTGGGCGCGCCGCCATGTTGGGAGTGGCCTGACAGGTCACCTTAAAGGGCCCGTTCGGCCAGGGAGTCCAAGGAAAGGCGCTGTTACCATGACAACACTCTTGTCCTGCTACCCTCAATGGTTTCTTCATCACCCCACTGGTTTTTCCAATGCTAGACCCGCTTGCTAATAGCACCAGAAGAGTGGAGTGGGGGCAGATACATTCCCCCAAGGATCATTCATAGGTCTTTCTGGACTTCACTCTGTCAGCCTTGGCAGTGCCCTAATCTGTTACTTTCCAACCAAGGGCATGAACTCACTCCCTTCTTCCCCATATCCATGCTGGACTTAGGCGCCTCCATCTCTCTAGAGCTGGTCTAGGTCCCAACTGCTAGGCCCAAGCTCCAGGATCAAGGCACAGATCTATGCATCACCCATCCACATGTTCAACCTGCTGTTCATTTGTTGACCATTCATGCACAATGTATCAATGATTCATCTATCCATCCAACCAACTAACCATCCATCCATCCATCCAAACACCTACCTGCCCATCTATCTACCACCAAAGCAAGCACCATACCCATCTATACCCCTACCCTGTCACCCAAATATCCATCATTTGCACTTTGACTGTTTCTTCCACTGTAGTGTAAGTTCCATGAAAAAAGCAATATTGTATAATAAGTTTACTACTGTTTCCCCACTGGACAATTAAAAAAATTTCTGAAGACCTCAGAGAGGGGGGGGAGAGAGGGAGAGGGAGGGAGGGAGAGAGGGAGAGAGGGAAAGAGGGAGACAGGGAGAGAGGGAGGGAGAGAGAGAGAGAGAGAGAGAGTCATAGCCATGTACTCAATTCAGATATTTTCTAATACATTGCAGGCTTCTTCTAGGGAGACATGCCTAGATCTGCTAAGTACCTAGTTAATCAGTCACCTAGCAGGGCAAATATACAGCAAATGCTGACACAGTCATCTGCCTATTATCCCATACACCATGTCACTTACTTATTCACCCACTATGATTCAAATGCCCATCATTTACCCAACTAATACCCAAAGTTCAATCATCTTTACACCAACCCAGTCATTTTTTCATCTCTCTCAGCTCTTTGTCCTTGCAATAAGGGTACTGGTGTGGGCACTGAGGGGCTTAGGAAGATGCTCTCATCTGGGACCTGAGGGTTGGTAGAGGTGGAATTTTTAGCTTAATTTGAATAACTGGTGCTACCCTTAATGACAAACAGTTTTTATTGAAAACTAAGCTATGGGGTTTCTGTGTAAGAAAGTTTAGATCCATTTTACTATGAAGAAAATTGAAGCTCAGAAAGTGAAGGTTTACGGTCACATAAGTTATTGAGACTCCTCTTATATTGCTTCTGTTATGAGCTCTCCAATTAGGGGTGGATTTAGAAGAACTGAGTGGAGAGGAAGGATACTTTTCGATTGTCAGTGCTTGGGGGGGGTATGTCACTTTTACTGTAACCAATATTTTACAACTTCATATTGCCAAGCTAGCTGTCACCAACCAAATTGACTTTACATGAGGGCTGAGGAGCAGGTCAAACATTTCCCCATCCCCCACCTCAAGGCTTTTGCTCTGCACTCAGACAACGTGGAGAGAAGGAATGGACAGTTCACGTGTCTCCGTTAAGGCAGGGTAATTTGAGTGGTAGGGGCTGGGTCCTTAGAAGAGACTGCAGACTCTCGACATCATCCTTCAGCTGGGTCTGAGCATTTTCCACTTCAACCAGGCGGAGCTCCTAGGGAGGCGGTGACAGTGAGCTCGAGGTTAGAGAAGAGATGAATCCAAATCCTCGCTCCCCCAAACGCACAGCCCAGCCCTGTCCCAAGGCCAGACAGGCATCTCACCAGAGTTTTTAGCCTGTGGCTCTCATAGCTTGGATGGTCGCGCTCGGCATACAACTGCGAAGTCCTTAGGGGATAAAGGGGAAGGCAAGGGGGTAAGAAACCGAGAGCTCTCTTTCAGCTCCTGGTAGGGCAGCCAGGGATTCAGAAGGTGGGGCTTGGAGTGGAGGCGGGATTTTTCCAAGCTGGTGGGCAGGGCCTCGGTAAACTTTAAGAGAGGACTGAATTAGAGCCTGGAATGATTGGCGGGGGGCGTCTAGACTAGGAGGGGGCGTGCTCAGACTGAGGTGTAGGAGCAGGCCTAAGCTGTTTGAGAAGGGTTCATTTGAGAAGAGGTCTGGACGAGAGTACAGAGTAAGTACCTGGGCCCAGGGGCGGGCTCAACTCGGGGCTGGCGGGCAGATCAAGAGACGGGGCCTTGAATGGTGTTTAGGATCAGTGCTGGAAGAGGGGGCGTGGTCATGCCAGGCGTGGCCTGGGTGGGAATGACTGAGATCTAAAATTTGAATGAAAGGGGTCAGGGCCAATCTGACTAACTTGAGCCCAGTTGGAGGCGGAGCAAAGACAGAGGGTGGGACTCACCCTTCACGGAGCCTGGAGTCCAAGTCCTGCAGCTGGCCCCGAAACTGCTCCTGATGCTCCACCAAGGTCCGGATGTGGGTGCTCAGCGACTCCAAGATGCCGGACAGTGCTTTCTGTTCCTCACGCAGGGTCACTACCTCGCACTGCAACTCTGCCAACTTTGGGGAGGGAGTAGCTGTAATTTGACCTATCATCCCACCCCTTCTTCTGAAAGACCCTGACCCCCTTTTCCTCGAGCTCTCCCTCTATCGTCCTGGCTCATACACTTTTGTTAACAGAGGAAGAAAGAGAGGGTTGGGCTAGCCCGGATCACACAGCACAGTGAGCTCAGTAACTGAACCTGCTCTGCCTTCGGTCTTTTTCCAATCCTGCCTTTCCCTTCTGTGGACAGACCTGGTTAAACCTCACCTTGCCCACCGGTCGGTGCTTGCCTAACGTCCGGTCTTTATCTTGTGGCAGGTCCAGCTGGCGCTGCCAGGGTACAGAGGACTTCCGAGGCAGAGAAGACGTGGCTCCTGTCCAGGGTCTGCCGCGGGGCGCGGGGCCAGTGCGTAAGGAGCCTTTGGATCGTGGCCAGGGTCCAGCAGACGGGTGGCGGTGAGAGAGGCGACCAGTTGGGACGCTCTGCGTGCGCTGCACTCGCCGGGGCATCCTGGGGGCCAGCTCCTCCTCTGGTTGGTTTCGGGCCCAACTCCCTGTGCCCTGATCAATGCGTAGGGACTGGCTCTTGGAGATGAGAGGGGTGTGCTTGGGCAGGTCCCGAGGAAGCAGGAAGTGGGGCTTCTCCCCAGCAGAGAAGCTGGGGATGGGATGTGAAAGCTCAGATTCCTGAGCTGATCCATCCCTGCCTCTGATCAGAAATGGCCCTACTTTAAAAAAATCTTTTCTATACTCTTTATCTTTTACTTCTATGTGACCTGGTCACTTGTGGGAATGTATCTTCATTTATGACCTTATGCTGAATTCTGACGATACTGCCAGACCCTTGGCATGACCTGAATTTAACCTTTGACTCCTCTCTAGCCTTATCCCTGACCTTTGACAGAATATGACTCTTGACCTGACCCTCTTTGTAACTTGATTGTGATCTGACCATGGGCCTGGCCTCTGCCCACAAGGCTATACCATGTATCTTCCCAATTTGATCTCTCTTGTTGCCAAACTGATCTTAAGCTGAGCCTGTCTCTGCTCCCTAATAAAGCATGATCCCTGACTTCTGACCCCAGTTATGACAAGCCATGACCCTTGACTATGATGATGCTGAATCTCTACTTACAATATGAATCTGCCACTGACTCCTAATGATTCATTTTAACATCTGATTCTGTTCAGACCCCTACCACAACCTCTCACTGAAACTTGACCCTCACTTTTTCCCTCCAACACCAGATGTGACCTATCCCTTACTGCTGCAATGCCTAATCCCTACCTTGGCCTCCAATCGGACCCATTGCCTGCTCTCTAACCACACTGTAAGCTTCTTCCTTACCTCGTAGGTAACCCCATCTCCAATCCCTGGTCTTTAATCAAACAGTGTTTCTAACTTGGGTATCAGTGTGATTGCCTTCCTGACCTGTGACTTGATCCTGTCTTCACCTCTCACTGATTGACCCACTGCTTTCTTTTGGTCCCACCACTGCTCCCACCCCTTAGAACTGGATCAGGCTTGAAGCAAGTTTACCTGGAGTGGACTTGGGCTGGGGGTGGTGGGAGACACATTGGCACAGACACAGGTACAGGCTGTCCCTCCTCAATGGCTTGTAGGATGGTCGGCAACGGTTCCAGGCTATCACGGGTTGCCTGGTGAAGCATGTGGGGAGCATACTGAACTAACCTTTCCGAGGCCAGACGTTCCTGCCCTCTTGCCTCCTACCCCATGTTCCATGCTCTGGACTCAGGCCATACCTGGTCAAGCTCAGCAAAGATCGTACAGAGCTGGGCATGCAGAACTGCCAGCTGAAGGGCTAGATCAGTGCTGCCCTGGTAACCACTGGGTGCTGCATCTACATCCACCATAGCCACTTGGTCCAGGAAGCGTTGCATGGCAGGTCCATGATCCTCCAGAAAGGCATTCATGAAGCCCATATAGGCCTCCTTCTCACCAAACCTGGGTCAGAGACCAAATACATAGGTCAAATCAAACATCTCCCCCCCCCATCCCCACAGGTCCAGCATGACCCTCAAGCCTCCAGGCACTTACGGGGCACGGTTGGCAAGGTTTTGTATAACCTTGGCAATCAGTGTGAGGGTGCGGGCTGGGCTGGGTGCCGGATGTTCTGGTGCTAGTCCAAAGAGGCTAGGTGCCAAGATTGCAGGACACAAGAGCCGCAGGAAGAGGGAGGCACATACCAGTCGGGGGCCCAATGCCTCAGAGCCATGTGCTTTGCATGCTTCTCTCCAGCTCGAGAACACAGTGCCCAACTCTGCTGGGAACCAGCTGAAGCAAAAGAAGCCATGGTGTGTGTGTATGGAGGGAATATAGGCACAAAGTTCCCAAATGACTAAAGTCTTAAGGCCAGGGTTCAGGAGTCACCAGTCTCAAGGTTCTAGGATTTTAAGTGAGTTGTGGTGACTTTTGGAGTAAGAACTGGGGGTATAAGTAAAAGTTAGAGGCCATGAACTTGGGATGAAATTTGGGGTACCAGAGTATATGATATAAAGTCGAACTGGAGTGAAGTTCAGGGTTGACCTAGCTTCAGAAATCGTGGGATTGATGTCCCAGGTGACATGGGAATAGTTATATAGGTTAACTTAGGGTCAGAAGTCAAGGAATTGGAACCCTAGGTTACTTGTGAACTCTTACATGGGATTTGGGGTATAGGCTGCATACAGTCAGGAATCATAGGGCTGAAGGTACGGTATTACTTGGGACCAGGTTAAACATGAATTTCAGATTAAGGAATGAATTTTTTTTTTTTTTTTTAGTACAAGTATGCCCCAAATGTTGGGGCACATTTGACTGGGCACTCTGTACTTTACCGGCAACCCTATTTGGGGTCAAGATTAAAACAGTGATTGAGAGGTAGCAGTAAGTTCAGTGTTGGGGGTCTGTTTTCTCACTCATTGGAGTGAATGATGTTCTCGAAGACTTCCTCACAGCTGTTTCGCAGTCTGGTCTGGTGCTGGGGTAGCTCTGGGGCTGGACACTTGCTGGGATCTACCTCACAGTCTTCTGTGGAGGTACAGAGACGCCGCACAACCTGTCCTGCAGCACAGTCAGAAGAACAAGGCGTGACACCAGAACCCTCCACAACCAGCCTCTATCTCCAACTTATTCCAAGGTACCTAATATCTGGGGGTGTCTCCAATCCCCCCAGGATCTGAGTACTACCAAGATACCACCCACTAGGGGGTTCAGGTAGCAGGACTCCCAAATCTCTCCTGGGTTTCCTTAGTCCACCCAGTAGTCATGACTCCCGCCCTAGGGTAGGTGACTCCCTTCACCTAAAGTCTCCTGGAGGTAGTCCTGTGCCACCAATTTCATATACTCATCGATGGCCTTGGTGGCCAACGTGTTTTCCCGGAACAGCAGCGCTTCACGGCCTCCACAGCGCACGAGTTCTGCAGTGCCCAGGTCTGTCACCAATGCCTAAGCATGGCAGGAGTCAAGTTGTTAAGGGCACAGTCTGTTCCAGAGGAACTGTCTGCTTTTGGCCGGTCCCTCTGGCCCAGCCTTCCCTTCTGGGCCTCATAAGTTGCCAGAACCTCCACTCTTCACAGAAGAAACTTCAAACTTTTAACACATAAGCTAAACTCTAGCAGGGAACTGCCACCCTCACAGCTTAAATTGAGGTCCCACCCCGGCGGCGTCCAGCCCTGCAGGAGTCTAAGTCCTGCTTCCCAAATCCTCCCCTGTCCCACCTCACTCCACCCTCTGGTTCGGAGAAGGGGATCTCGTAGTCCCTGGTCACCCAAGTCTGCTCAGTCGCTGTTCCGCACCTGTGCCCGACCAGTGGCCTGCAGCACGCGCACCATGGCTGACGCCAGTTCCTCCTTTGCCTGCGCGGACAGAGCGGGCTCTAGCGCCCCGCAGAGGCGAGCGTAGTGGAAGGTTAGGAATTCGGCCAGCTCCTTGTAGCGCTCGGAGGGCAGTACGCGGAGGCGCCGCGCTCTGATGCGCGCCCGCAGCGCAGCTCCAGCTGGTGCTCCGAGCAGCGGAAACCAGCGTTCTAGGCCTGCGGCAGGTGTACGGGGGACTCCCAGTTCTTCTAGCTCCAGTGCCACGCGGCCCAGCATGGTGCCTCCCGGGCCCGCTCCGTGCAGCCGCAGCGACAGGTGACGCGCCCGGGGAAGAGCCTCGAAGTGGAAGCGCTCGGCCCAGAAGAGCTGGCCCCGGCCAGACCGCGGCGCCGTGCGCGCCAGCAGCGCGCCGTCCAGCCACAGTTCCGCGCGCACGCCTGGCGCCCCAGCTGTAGCCCGGGGCAACCCCTTCACCTCTTGCACCCACACGCTCAGCGACGTCTCTTCCCGCTCCACGTTGTCCTGCGAACCGCAGTATGGGTTGTGGGAGGCACTGGCGCTCCACGGTAGAGGCCAGAGATGAAAAGGGGAGGGGATCTGTGCTCCCAGGGAGGTCGCTGAGTGCCAGGGGACGAAAATGGAGCCACGGGTGACTCAAAGTGGTGGGAAGCCCTCTATCTTTTCTGGGCGCTCTGGGAGAGATAGGGTGTGTGTGTGGGGGGGGGGTAGGCTCTAGGGCCGGGGTATGGACTTCGCCTGGTAGGTGGGTCTTTGGGTGCCCTAGACCCGGATTTATAGACGGCAGTGCATCATTTGTTCAAGGGGATGGTAAAAGATGGAAGCAAGGGAGAGTCTCCGGGTTGGTTACAAATGTATAGGTGGACAGGTGTGTCTAAGGGGCCGAATCACCACACTAGTGGGTTTGGGAAGGATGGGAGGGGTGGGATCTGGGATGTGGACAGAACCTCCACGTTGGATACAGGACAGAACCACCTGTACTATAGGGTACTGACCTGGCTGGAATGGAAGTGTCGACGAAGGTCCTCTATCCAACGGTCTTTCTCAGCAGCAGAGCGACAAGAGAAACAGCGGCTCCCACCAGCCCATGTTACCTGTCGAGGAGGGAGATCCGAGGTGCATTTGCCGAAGAAGGTAGAGCCAAAGAGTGAAGTGGAGAGAAGAATTGCTTGCATTTACCTGGAAGCAGTGGGGCTCCTCCCGGAGACTGGGATGCAGTGGCCAGACCCGAACATCACGCTCAGCTCCCAGGTCCAGCTCAGAGAGTGTGGTCAACGATTCTCGAGAGCCCAGAGCACTGAGAGATCTTGGGGAGGGGACAGGTGATCAATACCCCCCTACAACCACCAACCAAAACTTGAGGGTGGAAGGGGGCCAATATAAACCTGAACTTAATTGAACTTGAACCCATGGCCTTTGGAATAAACCTGACTTTTCCTGACCTTGCATAACGCAACCGTTGTCACCTTTGAATCTTCCTCTCCTGCACTTAAGTCTTCTCTGAGCGCCAGTCACACTGACCTTCTTTATGCCACTTCATGTGGCTTCTTGACCTTTACACTACTTGTTCCCTTGCCTGGGATGCTTATCCTTCCCATTTTGGTCTAGTTGAACATCCAACTTTCTTCCAGATCTCAATTCAAGAATTCCTTCCTGATGCACCCAGACCAAACTTAGCTCCTCCTTTAAAGTTATTGTGTCAATTCAGAAACCTTTTTCAGGACATCTACAAATGCTTTAAAAATGAAGGAAAATATAAACAACTGGGACTACATCAAACACAAAAGCTTCTGTACAGCAAAAGAGACAATAAATAAAACAAAAATAAACCCAACTGAATGGGAAAAATTTTTGCCCTTCATACAAGTGATAGGGTCTGATAACAAAGATCCACAAGGAACTCACACAACTTAACAAAAACAAGGCAAAACGCCCAGTTAAAAAATGGGGTGAAAAGCTAAGAAGACACTTCTCTAAAGAAGAAAGAAATACAAATTGCTAATAGGCATATAAGGAAATGCTCTACATCACTAATAATCAGGGAAATGCAAATCAAAACCACAATGAGATATCATCTCACACCAGTAAGAATGGCCCAGATGAAAAAGAATGGGCAACAATAAATGCTGGTGTGGATGTGGAGAGAAAGGATCACTTTTACACTGCTGGTAGGAATGCAGACTGGTCCAACCACTATGAAAAGCTGTGTGGAGGACCCTCAAACTACTGAAAATGGAACTACCATTCAACCCAGCAATCCCACTGCTAAGAATCTATCCCATGGTTACAAAAGCTCTAATCCAAAAAACATATGTACCCAGATGTTTATTGCAGTGCTGTTTACAATATCCAGGATATGGAAGCAGCCCAGATGCCCCAAAATAGATGAATGGTACAGAAAGCTGTGATATATGTATATGATGGAATATTATTCATCAATCAAAAAAGAAAACTTATTCACCTCAACATGGATGGAGCTAGAGGGAGTCATGTTAGCAGAAATAAGTCAGAAAGAAAAAGAAAATACTGAATGGTCTCTCTTTTATGAGGAGATAGGGAAAACAAACAAACAAGTGGACAAGAATAATTTAAAACTATCAACAGATATGAAGCATAGAGCATGGGGGGGGAGGGGAAAGTCGGGGGAGAGATGGGCACAAGAGATTAAGATTATTCATGGTTGTTAAGGTGGTGGGAGAACCTCGGGGTAGAAAATGATATATATATATATGGCCTGGCGCGGTGGCGTGCACCTATAATCCAAGTGCTGGAAGGCAAGAGGCCAGGGATCGTTGAGTTCATGGGTTGCCGACTACCCCAGACAACATAATGAGACCTGGTTCTCGAAAAAGCATCTGGGAGCAGTGGTGGATTCCTGTAATCCCAGCTGCCTGGGAGGCTGATACTGGGGATCATTTGAGTCCACGGGATGGTCCTACCCTGGGCAACATAGTGAGACCTGGTGTCAAATGTGCATATGTGTGTTTGTGTATGTACAATCAACAAAAAAATAAAAAATTTAAAAAGGAAAAAAATAAAATTATTGTGCCCAACTCTGCCTCTTCAGTGGAGGACTGGTCCTATACTAGGAAATATTAGTGACCCCAGCATTACCCAACATGGGGCAGGACACAGAGAGGACTATTGGGAGTCTTTGATGAAGATCAGATGATAGGTGGGAGAATGGGGAGGAAGAAATGTTGAGCCCCAGCCCCTCCAACCCCTCAGAGACCCTTACCCATCTTTGTGGGCATTGCCACCCAGCTCCAGCTTGACCTTTTTCTTCTCTTTTAGCCGCTTGAGCAAACCCTGTGAGTAGGGGAATGTAAGCTGGACAGGACCTTGTGCTCCCTTCTCAGCAACTTTCCCTCCCAGATGTCTGGAAGATTTGTTTGGAATACCATAAATTCAGATTATATCAGTAGGAATAATAAAAACAACCAACAGTTCTCATTTCCAAAGCACCCATCCTATGCTTTCTTACACTGTCGATTGACTTCACTCATACACAGTCCTGAGAGGAAGGTGCTCTCATTAACTACATTTGACAAGGACACTGAGGCCCAGATAAGGTCAGTGACCTGCCAACAGTCACCCAGTAAGGGTCCCATTTCAGCTGTGTTTGTGAGAATCCCTGTCTTCCATTCCTCATGGACTGCCTCACCCGGATGTTGTGGACTTGGTAGGGGCCAGTGGTCTCTGGTTCTGTCTTTCCGGAGATCCGATCTGTGTGTCATCAGAATGATAGGTTGGAGGATAGTATCATCTTAGATTCTACCTCACCTTGACAGGCTTTCTAATGCATCAGACCTCCCCACCGTTCAAACTTACCTGGATCCCTGAGATTTCCCATGGCCACTTGGATGCTGCCCTCAGAGCTAGCGCTCCCCATCCGGGACTGATGACTACCCTGTTTCCCCCCAAGGAAGGGTAGTCAGAGAAGGGAAGAAGGCAGGTGGAGGGTGAGGTAGATATCTTTCTTTTATCCCCCTTCCCACTCCCACAACTTCTCTTCCTTCTTTTTCTCCCTCTCCCCAGGTGTCTCCTCTCACCTCTTCTTCACCCCCAAGCAGCACCAGCTTCCCATCAAGCAGAGTGAAGGCTCCAATATTCCAGACAGGCACATCAGGGCTAGGGGCCTCTGGGATTTGTGGGGCAGCGGACTGTGGCTTCAACTCTAGAGAAAAGAAGAGGTGCTGGAAATGCAGGAACACTTTCTTCTTCCTTAGACCACCATCCTAAGCTTCCATTCCATCCTTCCCTGCCTGGTATAAGTGGGCAAATCCCTCTCCGAGCCTTATCCCCAAGAGCCCTGGTTATCCTGCATCACATACTTTCTCTCATTTAATCCTCCAGAAGTCATTCAGTGTCATTATAACCCCCATTTTCTCAAGGAGGAAACGGAAACCCACAAAAATCGAGTGACTTGCCCAGGATGAAACATCTTGTGACTGGTTAAGCTGGATTTCAGACACCAGAGTTCTATTTTTTCTTGAGACTAGGTTTCTCTATTTTTGCCCATGGAACTGCAGGCTTACGTTGCCAGGGTACCACAGACTCAAGAAATCCCCAGCCTCAGGTGCCCAGGTAGCATGTGCCACCATGCCCAGCTGTTTTTTTGGAACTAGGTCTTGCTACGTTGCCCTGGGTGGGACTCGAACCATGATCCCTAGTCCCTGCCACAGCTTCCTAGGCTGCTGCTTACAGGCATGCACCACCATGCCCGGCTCACAAGAATTCTTTACCAAAATATGGGTAGATGTAAAAGGTTAAACAACAGGACTTAGCTCCTTACCTAAACAGCTGTTCAATGTGGAAGATGTTCAAAGTTTAAGAAAGAAACAGAAACAGATCAGGGTAAGGGGTGGCAGTGCAGCAGATCAGGGAAGAGCTCACAAAGAGTATTTTTGCAGTGGGTGTTGAATGGCAGATTGCATTTCAGCAGAGATGGGAGGGAAGGTCACAGGAATACCTTAAGCAAAGGCTGGGAGATGACAAGACCCAGGGAGGGTAAGGAAGGTTTGGAGGGTTCAGAAGCTGGAGGGGAAGGTCCAGGAAAAGACTAGCATAAGGTGTTAGAAGAGTTGAAATTTTTGTCCTGAGGGTAGGGGGAGTTATAAGAAGTATTTGAGCAGGGGAGGAGTAAGGAAACTTCTGGAATGGGTAACACCTGATACCTGGAGGGGATGGAAAGAATGCCTGTACATAATGAACATGAACATTGAGAATTAAAGGAGTTTTCAAGAATAGAAGAGTTGAATCAACCCTCTCAGTAACTTGTCTATCTTTTTTACCACTAGGAGAATAAGTAACTACTAATTATTAGAGGCTCACTTAAGCTATACTGGGCACTGAACTAAGGCTACATTGGTAAACTCTAATTCTCATGCAATTCCCCATCCTTCTTTGTGACCTTAACCCCACCTGTCACTTTCTTGTCTGCCTGTTTACCATTCTTACACCCACCACACTGTGAGCAGGCACTTTTACCTGTTTTATCCACTGTGGTGTCCTCAGTGCCTACATCAGTATCTGAAACACAGGAAACGCCCAGAAGAGTATTGCTTGAAATAATAAATGTGAGTAAATGAAATAGTACCTTTCAAGGTAGGAGTTGAGTTCCACTTAACTGGTAGGGAGGCAGAGGCAAAAGAAGATGAAGAAATTAAGACATGGAAGCTGGGAGGCAGGGGAGCAGGAGGTGGCTAAAAGGGATTCCCATATAGAAAAAGATGAGCCTAGGCCATTGACTATGAGGAGAAATACCACTGGGGCCATTGGTCATCTGGACAGTATCACTGTCAGTCACTGGGGCCCTTCCCCAGGCAGGACCTGGCTACCCCTCCCACCCTTGTTCTGTGTAAGGTAGAAAGAGGGAAGAGGGCAGCTGGGCCCCTGCCACTTCCTGCCAGGCTTTCTTACTCCCCACAACTTCCTGTGTCTGTAAGACTCATGCTTTGGAGACAGACAAAACCCAAGCATCCGGTCTCCCAGCCTGACCTGAGCTCTGGGTGGGGGAGCCATGTACCTGAGGCCTGTGGCTCTGGCTGGGTCTCCAGCGGTGTGCTCTTATGCCTCCCCCAGATGTGCTTGGATAGTCGAAGGCGGCTTGTTCGGCTCTCCTTGGGGGGCGCAGAGAGAACTCGGCGGAATAGTGAGTGAGGAGCCTGCTGGGTGCCGATTATGGGCTCCTGGTGGCTCAGAGCCCTTCCCCAGGCTGAAAAGCGCCTCCAGTGAAACCCTTTGCCCCCCTTCTCTCTGCCAGACCCTGTGTGCCAGCGGTAGGAAGTTAGTGGGAAAGAGGATGAAGGCTGGTCTTGGGAGGCCTGGCTCTCCAACTCTAGGTCCATGGTAGAGTCCTCCTGAGGGACAAGAAGGTGATATTGCTGTCTGGTATCTGCCCATATACTGACCTCACCTTGGCCCCATCCCAACACTTAACTCTCCCCAAAGGGGACCTTCCTCGGGTCCACAGGCAGTCCCTTCCTTACCTTGTTTTCCTGACTAGCCCCAGAATCAGCAGCCGTCTGTACCTTGCCTTGCTTCCTCCTGCTGAAAGCGACTCCACGTGACCCCATCTGTCCCTCCCCACAGCCAGGCTGGGAGGGCACAACGGGGGCAGGATGTGGAGGGGGGGGAAGAGGTTACAGAGCGGGACCTAGAATCTCTCCCTCATGGTGAGCGGTAAGAGGGCTTAGGTCTCATAGGTCTCTCTCTGAATCTTAGTGGTCTTTCCAGATGAGCACATGCTAACCCAATGCAAGTAAGAATATGGAGTGCCTGCAACTCTTATTTTCTGCAGGTCAAAGTGAGGACTAATTCACCCAAGTTGCAACACTACTCGGCATGATCTACTAACGCTGACCACACAACTGTCCTCTCCTCTTACCCATTAGTACCACTAGTAGGTACACACCTGACAAATTTGCCGACTCTCACTGTTCCTAAAGCCCCATACTGAAAACAATCTAAATGTCCATCTATTGAGGAATGGATAAATTGATCTCTTCACACTCTGAAGTACAGCCATGACAATGAGCAAAATACTAAACAGTTAAACTTAGGTAATTCACATATGATGCTGAGCAACAACAAAACAAAAACAATGAAGAGTTCACTGTGTGGTTCTATTTGCATAATGTTCTAAAGCAGGCAAAATTGTGTGTAATGAATCAGAATATTGATTCCTTTGAAGAGGTTAGTGATGGGGTGGAGTGGGAGTAAGCTTGAGGGAGACTTTGGAAGCTGATCATGCCCCTTCCCACTTCCTCAGGGGTGAAATCCACATGATGTAAATTTAACATGCTCTATTTCTCCACTGTGTGCTGGCTACAAGGGTGGTTCTGCAGTGAAAATTCAATGAGCTGTACATATTGGTATACTTTACTGTGTTTCTGTTACACTTGACTAAGTATTTATTTGAAAAGAGAGGTGAGTAAATGTCATTCTGAGAGATAAGTGAGTCAGCAGGTTTTTGGACCAGAAATGAGTTCAAGAACCAGCTGGTCCATCACTTGCTATGTGACTTTAGGAAAGTCACTTCCTCTCTGTGAGCCTTCATTTCCTTATTTGTACAAGATGATAATATCATTTTCAGAAGGTTCATAATGGGAGCGTTCATTTTTTTTAACAAAAATGTCCTGAGTGCCGTCTAAGTGCTAGGTGCTTGAAACACTATGGGAAAGTTAAACAAACTTGCTTCCTGTCCTTTTAGTACTCACAGTGTACCACTGGAGACAGATCTTGAACATGAATGTAGGATGTTTCTAGCTTATAAGGACTAGGAAGAAAATAGACTGGAGTAGAGCAGAAGTAAGGTTCCAGGGTAGAGTGGAAATCAGGGAGTGATACTCTGCAGACTGACATTTGCTATCTGAAATATAAGAAGATGGCTATGGGAAAAGCAAGCTGTGTCAATGAAATGGCTTATGCAAAGGTAAGGATGACTAGAATCCATGGGAAGGGGTGGGGGACGACTGCCTTGATGGGCAAGCAGTCTGTGCAATTCTTTGGGACTCATGCTCAGAAGGGCTCTACCCTGCACTTGATTTAATTACCTGCTGACACTGTCTTGAAATTTTTGCTTTTTTGAACAAAGGATGTTGTTCATTTTGCACTGGGCCTCATGCAAGTGCATATATCATAGATATGCCCACCTAATCCATACAACATCAGGGTGTTCACTGTATAAATTTAGAGTGTTCCCTGTTCTGCCATATCCCCAAGCCTTTATCACTCTATTGCATTCTGGCCCCATGCCAACACCCCTGTATTTTTTGTTGAAGGACTTCCTCTGAGAGATTGAGTCTACTATGAAAGGGTGACAAGTAGCATCAGGGAGTTAACACTTCCTTGAGAGCAGCCCTCAGTCAATGACTCTGAGAGTTGGAGGATCAATACCCCAGCTCTCTCACCCCTCAGATGGGATGACTCTGACATCTGTACTCTGCAGTGTTCCCCAGTGAATTTGAGCCCCACTTGACCTCAGAATTAATTTGCTTAAAGCACCTTATTCTGGCTGCCTTCCATTCCTTACCTTTCTTCTTCACTATCCAAGTGATATTTTCTGAGATCATCTCCCAAGCAAACTATATTTGCACTGGAACTCTTGCTTCAGGGTCTGTTTCTTGTAAAACCCCAGTTAAGACAATGGGTATGAACAAATGATACATGGACACTGGCTTGCTTTCCATGGTCTCTTTATTGGAGGTCTGTATTTGGTGGGATCATTGTGGGTAGTTCCCTCCTGGATCTCCTAGGTGCCCTCATGGCTGTTCTTGGTTTCACATTCTACAAAAGAAAAGGGAGTGTGAAGCTTGGGGTGGTGGGTTCTCATATTGACCCACTGAATGGGAATGAGAACAGAAGCCCAACGTGGGAGGTAGGTACAATGTGAGCTGCAGACCAGATTGAACAGATTAAAAACTTATTGAAAAGGAGTAGCAGTGTGCAGGTAGTATGAAGTGGCATGAGGCTGAGGTTGTGCTGACCCAGCCTAGATTGAGCCAGCAAAGGAGCTGTCATTAATGGTTAGGGAGGATGAACTGAACAATAATCCTCAGAGATGTGGGCAGAGGATTAAAACATAGGGTTAGTAGTTATATAGACAAAAGTTGTACAGACAAAAGAATTACCTGTAGAGGGCAATAAGCTAGGCAGTATGTGGACATAAGAACTTAGGGTAGGGGCCTAGATGAAGTCAAGGCTGAGTGAACTAGGCAGAGGTTGTGTGGGCAGAAGGTTTGCGATTTGTGCACAGATTATGTGGGTAAGGATGAGATTTTAAGAGCAAGAGACTGTGCCTTGGGTCACAGTTTGTGCCCTATTGGGAGGGCAGAAGTGTTAGGGGCTGGATAAAGGGGTAATCTGCTGGGCCTGAGTGGGCTGAGGTTGTGCAGTTAGAGAACGGAAGACCAGCGAAAGTTGGGAGCAAAAATACTTAAGGTTGGTGTTATTGCCTGCATAGGACTGCAAGGGAGTTCGAGGGTCTGGCTAGGGCTGTGCGGGCATAGGGATTACATACAGAAGTACTTTGAAGTGAGGGTACAGACTGAAGGACTGCAGAACCAGGTAGTACAGGTGTCGCGGACTTACAGTGGCGAAGTGTGGCCAGGTGCGCAGCAGGTTGAAGAGAGCATCTCCTGGGCAGTCGGTGTGCACCAACTGGCGGTGGCCGAGCAGAACGTAATCCGGCCGCAGGAGGCCGGCGCGCACGGCGCAGCGCGGGAGCATCTCGCGCACCGTGCGCAGCGAGTCTTCAGCTGGCAGTTTTGCCGTGTAGTTGCCCACGAGCGCCACACCGAAGCCACGGGAGTTGTGGCCACGAGTGTGCGCTCCAACCCACTGCCAGCCCCGGCCTTCGTACACGTAGCCGTCAGAACCCACCACAAAACTGCAGAGGGAAGAGGGGAGCTGGCACCAGACTGCATGAGGAAGCCTGACCCTCTTCTGGCCAGGTCCCCAGATTCTGCACCTATGCAAATCATTCTGATCTCCCCAATATTCCCCCCCCCCTTTAGCACAAATCCTGACGGGGCGCTCTGGCTCTGCATTGTTCAGCCTTCTCTGACTCCCTCACCAAATGCCACTCCGGGAACCATTCGGTTTATTCTCATTTGGTCCAAGGGTTAGCCGCGCCCCTGAATGCCCGCGTCCCCTTCCTTTTGACTTGAGTCCAGTTGCAGCGCAATTCAGAGTCCTTTTCCATTTTTGGCCTTTTCTTGTCCCAGTCCTAATCAACATCCCTGATCCTACTCCCAAGTCCCACCTCGTTTCCTAGTTCCCCCCGCAGACTTGAGAGTCCCAGAGCTACCATTGTCTAGTCCCTGTAACAGTCCCCGCCCCAGTCTAGGCCACGCCCCTGTCACCTTGACCCCATCCACCTAAACTCCGCAGTAGTGTTAGCTTTGCTCGCGACCAAATACCGCCCCCTATATTAGACCCCACCTCTGCCATGGACCACGCCCCCGTCTAGTCACGCCCACCTGTAGCCGATGTCGTCCCAGCCGCGTGTTTTCTGATGGAAGTGCTGCATGGAGCGCATGTTTGCAGTACACTGCTCGAAGTCGGTGCAAGGTGGCGCGGGCACATAGGTGTGATGCACATATAAGAATCCGAGCGGCAGCTGCAGCAGCGTGGGTGTACCCTGGTATGGTACCGCGTCCCAGCGGCAACGGGGGTGGATGGCCGGGCACCCTGCGGGGAAGGGAGGCAAGAGCGGGGCATCAGCAAGCATTTCTCTGCCAGTCGCCTGCATTCCTTCATTAGAGCGATTTACGGACTATCCCACCACCCTTCTGCTAGATTGGGGTATAGATAAGTCTCACACCAAACTGGCCTTCATTGGGATTTCACTTAAATAAATTCCATTCTTGTTGGCATATCCTCTATCACTCCCATCATCTACAGGATAAATCCCAAGAATTTTAGTTCAGACTTCAAGGTCCTTTACAACAGGTGATCCAGTGCTCTTTCCAGCTGACCCTGCTCTGAGCCCTAGTAGGTACAGTCCCACAGAAAAGAATCTTGAGCTCCACTTGTTGATCTCCAGCTGTGTGCTGCTTTCTTTGCATGCTTCATCTTTCTAAAACTATGCAGCAAATCCAAGAGATCCCAATGATTTTTCCAGCTTCACTGAAGAAAGGTTCAGAGACATAAGCTACTTAATTAAATATACACAAGCTAAAGATGCTGAACCCAATTTCTGAAATTCTCACTTAAAAAAATCAGATGAACTCTAATTCATTCTTAAAGACCCACATCTGAGCGGGGCATGGTGGCTCATGCCTGTAAGCTTCAGCCTATGAATTGGCTGGAGCTAGGGATCGCGGTTCGAGTCCCACTTGGAGCAACACAGTGAGACCTAGTCCCAAAAAATAGCTGTGCGTGGTGGTGCGTGCCTGTAATCTCAGCTACCTGGGAAGCTGAGGGATTGCTTGAGTCTGTGGTACCCTGGGCAATGTAAGCCTGCTGTTCCATTGGCAAAAATAGTGAGACCTAGTCTCAAAAACAAACAAACAAACAAACAAACAAAATTAAAGACCCAAATCTAGCATTTACTTACTTATGCAGATGCCCTAGTCTACCCAATCAGAGCCCTAATTGCTCTATCTGGAATCCCCCAGTTCTGGGTCCAGTTCTGGATCCCTCTGACCACCTGGTGCTAAGTTTGACAGGGAGGATCACAGGGCTTGGGAGCCCTTCTTACCCAGGAAGGCTTCAGTGAACTCCTTAGTAGCATGGGTGGCTATCTTTGCCAGTTGTCCTTGGCTCATGCCCTGCAACTGAGGGTGTCCTGACTCCAGTCTCTGTAGCAGAATGAGGGCCCCCCACACCTGTTGAGTCAGGGTGGAAGCTGAAAGCAGAGTGGCTCCATTGTGCCGTCGGAAGTTGCTTCGAAATCCTGGGTCTCTGGCCACCCCAGCCCCATAGTACTCTCTCAGCAGGTGGCTAAGGGGTGGCCGGGGCTCAGGGGTCTGGCTCAGGTAGTCTCCAAGGATGATCCCATCCAGAGCACCATTGAGGAAGGCCATTGTAAGCAGTGATGCCTCAGAGCCCAGAAGTGTGAAGTTCTGGGGGGTAGAGTGGTTGTTCCAGCATCCGTCAATTCCCAGGCCTGGATGACTTGGAATCTGGAGGTCCTGGAGGAAGGTCAGGCCCAGATCTCTTGCCAGGGTGAGCACCAGGAGGCTATCCACAGTGGTTACAGACTTGGTTGTGGCATCTGACAAGGAACTGTGAATATCTGGAGAGGTGACATCTGAAGAGTCATGCCTGAATCCTGGGGAGGTGGCTCTTACATGAGGAACCATGGCTTCAACATCTGGAAGGGTGACTGTGGCATCCAGAGGGGTGACTGTGTTGTCTATGGGCAAATTTACTAATCTGTGCCCCTGCAGCCCAACCAGTAGTCCCATCAGAAGAGGCTGCACAGCTACAGTTGATCCATCAGGTGACAAAACCACCCCATATTCCTGCCCACTCTGTACACTATGTTGGGCCATGACCTTGGCCAGATCTTGAAGCTCTGGGGTTAGTAGGAGGGTATCCAGCTCTATGGGCTTGAGAGGCCATTCCTCTAGTAGGAAGCGATAGAGAGGATCATGGAGGCCTGAGTCCAGGGCTGACTGCAACCATACAGAAGCAGTGTTGCTGCCCTCAGTGACTGGTGCCTTCTGCTCAAGTGTAGCCAGGACCTGGATGACAGAGTCCATGAGCAGGTGAAGGGATGCTGCAAAGGGAGGCATGATGTTAGCCCAGCAAACCAACACCTGTGAGTCCTGAGCCACCTCCTACGATTTCCAGATCTTCTCAATGTGCCCCACTCTTCATCTGACAACCCTGTGATCCTTAACACCATCCTGTGTAGAGGAGAAAACTGAGGCACAAACAATAGGTTAAGGAGCTTAGAGTATCTGTGAGCCCAGGTTCAGGGGCAGTAGAGACACTGACCATCCTGATGGTCTAAGCTTGCTCTTTTGGCTCCCATGGAGTGAACACATATTTGGGGAGCTAGAGGAAAAGAAAACTTATGCAGGTCTACAATGAGAGTAGTTGAAAGTCAATGTGGTGGCAGTACGATGGACAAAAGTGACAGGGCCTCCAGATAGTTTAAAGGAAATAAAGATAATTTTTCATGATGGATTGGCATTTGGGAGAATTTAGAGAGAATGGTATTTCAAAGGATGCCAGAAGGCAGTGTGCCTGGCCAAATTGGGAAATGTCAGTGACCGAACCTGGATACTAAAGAGATGAGTTCAGAGCTGACATGAGTTATTGATTAATAGCTAACAATTATCAAACATTTACTGTGATATCAGGCACCCTTCTAGGTGACTTATATGGCTAAATCCATTTAATCTTCACAATGACTCTGAACACAGAAAGGTTAATTAACATTTCTGTTTAAGATCACATAGCTAGGAAATGATAGAGCCAGGGTTTGAAACAAGGCTTAATCTTTATACTTAGTTGTCTAGAATCTAGATTTCTTCTGCAGACAGTTCATACTGTTATGCTTCTAACCCACTGTTCTTCTCTTTGCTTAAAACACCCTTTCCTGCTCTTCACCTAGTGAACTTCTTCTCTTTCTTTTTTGTCCAAAATCAATGTCCCCTCTTTCAGGAAGCCTTCATGATTTTTGGTCTTTGACCCCAGGTTCTTCTCTCAGCTCCTAGTCTGACCAGGCCTCTACATTCTGACTTACCTGTCCCTGGATCCAGCCATAGCAGTAATCCAAACACGATCCGGAGGACACCTTGCACCACCATTGTAGGGTTCTAGCTTCAGAGGTACTTATCCTGTTGATCTCAGCAGATACTGTGGTGGAGCTGGGAGGAGACAGGCATGGAGAACTGAGCAGTGGCTTTGACAACTGCCAAAGTCCAACCGTGGACAGTGAACGATACGCCTGGCTGTTGTAGAGCTGTGGGCGGGAGGTAGCAGAGACAAGGTCAGCAGTTTAGTCTCAGGGAAATTCTGCCTTTTCCTGAGAGAGCTTGACTGAAACCAGTTCAGCAAATCTTATTTCTTTCTGATGGAGATCATTTCGTATCTGTTGCTTGTTGGCCACTAGAGGGGACTCTAAGGTGCCCACCTGGCTGATAATACTGTCTGTGCTGGGGGAAAGGAGAAAGATGAGAATTGAGGTTGGCACTGCCTCCTGCTTCCTTTGCTGTCAATACTTCAGGCTCAGGCAGAAGATGGGTGCAAGGGCCCAGGGTTGCTTTTCCCAAGTTGTACTTTGAGCCCACAGGAACCTGGAGATTCCAGTACCAGCTCTTGAGCTCAAGCCACCAGAGGCTGCTGAGAATAGGCCATTTGGAAGCCTGGATTTTGTCCCAGGAGTTGGCTTCTGGGCTCACCTGGGTTGATAGCCAGGAGTCCTTCCTCTTCCTCTGGTGCCTGTGGTCAAGTGCTGCAGAAGTGAGGTGGCCTTCCTTTTATTCCAGCATCAAGTGGGATGGGCTCTATGTGGCTGGGGCTGTCTTGTAAATTGCTTCACTGTGGACTTCCACCCTGAAACCAGCCCAGGGAGTTTTTCAGGGGACCCACTAAGCTGAGTTTTGGCACAGGGCGGGCCCTGGGCGGGCCTGGGAATGCCCAGACTGAGCCAGGCATGGGATTTCCTAGGGGATATTTAAGTTGGGAGATTTGGTGGGACAGGCTGCTCAGATATCTGGAGTTCTCTTTTGGACCGATAAAGCTGGGAGCACTATGGGGGCTCAGGGAGTCCATCGTTAAGGGAGGGGGTAAATGGAAACCCACTCCCAAGATTTTAAGGTAATTTCCTCTATGTGCTGTTCTCAGGATTTGGGTCCAGGCTTTGCCTGGTAGATTCATTTGGATGTGGGTTGTGAGCGAGGCAACCATCTGGGGTACAAAATTTAAGGTGATATTGAAAATCTCACTTATCAAAACAAGTAATTTCTTAATGCAATATTTTTTTTCCATTAACCCAATAAGCTGAACTTTATTTGGAGGGGATATAATTAACATATAAAGATAAATATATGTCCCATATATTAGTGAAACCATTTGGTTTCTGTCTTTTTCTTTTTGACTTGTTTCTGCTAATATGATTTCTTCTAAGTACATCCATGCTATCATAAAATCATCAAATTTGTCATTTTTAATTGATGAGTAATATTCCATAGTGTATGTATACCACATTTTTTCCATCCAGTCCTCTGTCTGAGGGCATTTAGGAGCTTCAAAATCCCTACAATTATAAATAGTGCTGCAGTAAACATCCGAGTACAGGTGTCCCTTTGCACCCACATTGAGGTCTCTTTTGGGTAGATTCCCAAGACAGCAATTGGTGGGTCAAATGTTTGTTCCATTTACATAGTGGTTGGACCAGTTTACATTCCCACCAGCATTTTAAGAGTGTCCCTTTCTCCACATCCACAGCAGCACTTGTTGTTGCCCGTTCTTTGGACGTGGGCCATTCTTACTGGTGTAAGGTGGTATCTCATTGTGGTTTTGATTTGCATTTCCCTTATTTTTAGTGATGTTGAGCAATTTTTCATGTGCCTGTTGGCCTTTTGTATTTCCTCTTTGGAGAAGTGTCTTTTTAGTTCTTCTCTCCATTTTTTTGATTAGACTTCTTGTTTTGCTTTTGTTTAGTTGTGTGAGTTCCTTGTGGATCTTCATTATTAAACCCTTGCTACTCTTGTGGAAGGCAAAACTTTTTCCCCACTTGGTTGGACTTCTTTTTGTTTTTTCTGTTGTCTCTTTTGCTGTACAGAGCTTTTTAGTTTGATGTAGTCCCATCAGTTTATGTTTTCCTTCATTTTTTGTCATCTGTAGATGTTTCCAGAAAGGAATTTCTGAATTGTAATTCATGGAGGGTTTTGCCCACGTTTTCCTCTATGTATGTTATGGTTTTCGGTCTGACATCTAAGTCTTTTATCCATTTTGAGTTGATTTTTGTACATGGTATGAGGGAGTTGTCTTGGTCCATTTTTTTTTTGCATGTCTTAGTCCAGTTTTCCCAGCACCATTTATTGAAGAGGCTATCTTTGTTCCAAGGTAAGTTTTTCACTCCTTTGTCAAAGATTAGTTGACTATATATGTGTGGTTTTATTTCAGGGCACTCAATTCTGTTCCATTGGTCTGATGGTCTGTTTTTGTACAAGTACCAAGCTGTTTTAATTATTATGGCTTTGTAGTATAGTTTGAAGTTTGAAATTGTAGTGCCTCCATTCTCTTTTTTTCTGGTCAGGAGGCTTTTTGATATTCGAGATCTTTTGTTATTCCATATGAATTTCAGTAACTCTTGTTCTATCTCTTTAAAAAATGTCATTGGTAGCTGGGCGTGGTGGTGCACAACTGTAATCCCAGCTACCTGGGAAGCTGAGGCAGGGGATTGCTGTAGTCTGTGGTACCACGGGCAACGGTAGCCTGTGGTTCCATGGGCAAAAATAGTGAGACCTAGTCTCAAAAAAAAAAAAAAGAGGCTTGTCTAATGGCAGTGGGCCCACAGCAAAGCCCCCTTGGAGGAGACCTACTATCAGCTGATGGCTGTCCCTTCGAGGATCTGCTCTTCCAAAACATACGGCGGAGTCATGACCCCAAAGCCAAAGACCTGAAGCATGACTGAAGGAGCAACAAAAGGTGGCACAAATTGCGGAGATGAGACCCACCAAGAAGCAACCATACAAGCCAAAGGTGCTCCAAAAGCAGTACAGGAATGATAAACAGCACGTTCTACCAAGTCCTGGGAAATCACACCCTCACCAAGGATGAGGAAATGGATCCAGAAAAGAAAAAAAAAAAAAGACTAAAGGGCTAAACATGGACAAACAACAAAAAGATAGGAGGCAAAGTGACCAGGGGAGATGTGGTGTGTGGGGGTATTCCCATGGGGATCAGCAGTTATACAATCATATATTGTAAAATATGCAAAAATAATTAAAAAAATAAAAAAGAGAAAGGACAAAAATGAAACATGAAAATTAAAAAAAAATCGTTGGGATTTTAATTGGGATTTTTAATGCAATATTCAATGCAATGTTTAAGATAAAGATAGGATTAAGAACATACCTATCCTATGGTATATTGGAATAAGAGGCAGAAGGAAAAAAATCAGTAATTCTCATGTTCTCATGCTGTCTTTATGCCTCATTCACCTAACACTTGTCTTGCCCTGTATACATTTCAAGGGGGGAACAGTAAGGATGCTGAGAAGTGACTATCCTGTGAGAATTTTCACTTGATATTCACCTGGTAATAATCTTGATTCAGTCTAACAAATGCTTGTTTGTCCCTCTGAATCACCCTGTCTGTAGGTGTGGGGGGTGCTTTTGATTTTCTTTAATCATCAGTTTATGCCCATTTTACCTAGCAGGAGGATGGGTTCAGAGAGGAAAGTGACTTCCCCAAGGCATATATCTATAATCTATATATCTATGGCTATCTCCATATATCTTGGAGCTCTGGGGAGGGCTCCAAGCCCACTACATATTTCTGTTATCTTATGGCTGGGTCAGATCATAATAATTATGACACTGATGGAGTTTTTACAGACTGACTACAATGGAGAAGTTTTTGCAGACTGACTACAGACTGACTGCCCAGCAATTCATGGTCCAGCTAGAAAGATAGCTTTGATTCCCCCTTAAAGCATGAAGTTAGTAGTAGAAACTGGATCATGTTTGATCATAAGCATGTCATGGTCAATGGCATTTCCCTTTCTAGGATTTGTGATCTTCTGGGGACTTGTGACCTTTCCCTAGGAAGCCTTCCTAATTACCCCCATGCTTTCTTTCCCCTTCCTGACTCCCTAGCCTGGGGTTGCTCCCCTTCATTGAGATCTGTTCACACAGACCAGGGACCATGTGTGGTTGGGAGGAGTTGCTGAATTCATGTGATGTTGTGGGGTCAGTTTGGGGTCAGGCTTTCTCTCTCTCTCATGCACACACACACACACACACACACACACACACACTCACACATACGTCCTCACACACCAAGGCACCTGGTCTGGGCTGAACTGGCAGGCAGCAGAAAGATTGGGATTCCCTTGTTGAATCATCCTCCCACCGCTTTCCACTTCCTTTCTACCTCGTGAGGCCCACCTGTTAGTGTAGGTCAAGGTTCGGATTGCAGATGTGGGATCTTGTGAGTAGAGTCACAGGGACTGAATGAACACTACGGGAGGTAAGTAACACTGGCAAAAACAGATGGAGTCTTGCGTCCTGGATTGGGAGGGAGACTGGGATCAAGGCCAGAGACTAGAGGAAATGAACCTGGGGAAGGACTGGAAATGGGACCAAAGTCAGTGTTATTAATATTCACTTTGGTAGAAGTAATGACAATAATAATGAAAACCCTGATAATAATAATCAATACTGTTATATTCAAGGTTCTGGACTAAGACACTAAACACCTGCGTTTTCTTGTTCAATTTTGGATTTTGTTGAGATGTTTAGAGTAGAATTGACAAACTAGAAACTGTGGATCTGTTTCTGTAACAATTTCATTGGAGATGAAACTCACAACATGAAGTGATCCATATAAAACTCAATACTTCTTTGACATTTAGTATATTCACAATATAATGCATCCACTTTGTCTAGCTCCAGAATATTTCCATCACCCTGAAATAAAACCCTGTATCCACTAGATTGTCAATTTCCGCTATCTGTCAGCTCCTGGAAAGTACCACTGTTTTCTCTCTTTATGGGTTTGCTTATTCTAGATACTTCATATAAATGAAATCATACAATATGGGACCTTTTGTTCCAGGATATTTCCCCACTGAGCAAAAAGTTTGAAGTTCATGTTGTAGCATGAATCAGTGCTTCTTAATCTCTAATCATTCTTTCTTATGGCTGGCTAATATTTCATTGTATGGATATACCGTAATTATTAATGCAAAGGAAGACTTCTTGTAACACACCTATCTCATTTGTTTACATATTATCTAAGACTTCTTCCCTGCTGAAAAGGCAGAGTTGAGCCATTATGATGGAGACCATTGGTTTACAAAACTGAAACTATTTACTGTGTGGCTGTATCCCCCTCCAGCTTTCTTGAGATAATATTTGACATATAATGCTATATAAAATTAAAGTCTGCATTGTGACTTGATATAGGTATATATTACAAAATGTTTACCACAGCAAGGTAGTTAATATCCATCACTTCACATAGCTACCTCTTTTTTTGGGGGGTGGTGAGAACTTTCAAAATCTACGTTCTTAGCAATTTTCAAGTACACAACATGGTATTAACTATAATCAGTTGCTGTCCTTCAGTTTACAGTCTCAGAACTGATTTAAAACTGTAAGTTTGCACCCTTAAGTCAGCATCTCTGCATTTCGCCTCTCCCCAGCCTCTGGCAACTACCATTGTACACTCTATTTCTATGAGTTATTTTTTTTTTAAAGGAGTCAACATATAAGTGGGATCATACTCAACATTTGTCTTTATCTGTCTGGCTTATTTCACTTATCATAATGCCCTCAAGGTCCATTCTGGTTGTTGTAAATGACAGGATTTCCCTGTTTTAAATTTATTTATTATGATTTTAAAAAAAGATATATTTTATTCTGTGTCATAAGACTATTGCATTTATTTATTTATTTTGCATACTACTAAAGTACAATGTGATTTATTTGAGAAATTAACAATGCACATTATCTCAGAAGTTGAAAACGGTGACACTAAAAGTACTGAATATGGTCTTTTATGTTTCTTTCAATTCAGAGTTTGAGTAAAAAGATGAGAAGTCACTTTCATAACCTAAAAACACTGATTAAAACTATATTAATACTTTCATAAACAATACAAAAAAGATGAGACAAACATGTGCATTTATAGAACTGCAAATCAGTCATGCCAGATCCTGATGCAGGGAATTCACAGAACAACTTCATTCATCTGTAAGGACACAGAGTAATTCTTGTTTAGACATGCACATTCTTCTACTTGTCCAGCATGGTCATCCTCCACTCTCCATGTCCAGTTGTCTGCTTCTTAGAGCAGACATTTACCTTCCTCATCCACCAGCCATTGGAGGAGGACTAGGGCCACGAAGATGATTAATTCGACCCATTCTTCTGGGGGGGGGGTTTCCTGGTGGCCCTCTTCCATCATCCTATCTGGAATAAGATGAGTTTCCATAGCTTCTTCTCTTCTTCACATCTTGCTGAAGCAGAGTTTTGAAAAATAAAACCACAAACTCAGCCATTCCCCAGAAGAAATCTGTTATCAAAGTTGATCTCCATGGGGATTGACTCCGAGTATCCAGCACTTGTCCGTTCGAGATGTAAACCATTTTGCTTCCTTTTCCCCCCATCTCAAGAGAGACTAGGGGTCCTGGTTCTTCTTGGCTTCTGTATCTCCCCAAGACTATTGCATTTACCAGTCGAGAGCATGAGCAGCAACAATAACAACAGCAACATTCAAGCCCTTTGCTAGAAACTTTCCACTCTCCATGAAACAAGAATCAAAATAACCTGATATACAACCAGTCACAAGTACAGTCCTCTAGTTTTTTGCCCATACACTTGTGTATTGTCTATAACATGTCTTTTTTTTGTAGCAGCAAGGCCCTGCTGCCACTGTATTTGACTGAGTTCACAAATCTGTTGTGACAAGTAGCTCCCTATCACTTTGCTGGCTCTCTTCAACTGCCAAACTATGTTTCCTGGCAGTTAACTAAAACCTTCAGCCATACCATACCATACCAGCCATGCCATAGCTGCTGCCTCTGCTGAAAACACAACAGCCACCTAGGTTTCATGGTTTACTGTGGTATTGGCCTCCACCACCACAAGGACCAGTTTCTGCCTCCAAAGTTCCCTCCTTTCATGGGTCCAAAATTTGAAGATTGATTGTTTTAACTGATAAAATCATTCTAGTTTACACCACCTCCAAAATTATTTCCACTACAGCCACCAAATCTGCCTCCTCCTCTTTGGTGGCTATGACTATCATAGCAGCCACTCCCATCAGAGCCACTGTCCTGGTTTCAATTGCTCTGTACACCAATTCTATAGGTTCTGCTTCCTCCTGAGTAACCATGGCCACCTCCTTCATAACCATTATTATGAGTGAATCCACTATAGCCTTCCCTGTTGCCAAAATATCCACCACCATGGTTGCCACCAAATCCTCCTCAGCCACTGAAATTTCCTCCACAGCTAAAGTTGTCATTCCCACCAAAACCACCACCACAGTTTCCAGAACCATTGTGACCCTCTATCTGGATGAAGTATTATCCATTTCCTGCTTCAATAGGACTTTTCTTATGTCACTGGGATGGCCATTCACTGTATTTCTGAATATTAATCTTGTCTACAGAATCAAGGCCATCAAAGGTTACAAAAGTAAAGCCTCTCTTCTTGCCACTCCCTCAATCAGTCATAATTTCAATTATTTCAGTTCTCCCATACTGCTCAAAATAATCTCTTAGGTGATCTTTAGTTCCTTCTCTAATGGTTCAGAAAAAGTCTTTTATCATAGTCCTAGTCATGAGCATCATTCCTTGAGAATCATCTCTTGACACAAGCCCTCTATGGTTCCACAACTCCTCCACCCACCGTGTGTGAACTTGCATTCGTGACTGCACCCAACTCCTCCATGAGGCGTCAGTGACAAACCCAAAGATTCTGAACCACTATGTATTTGGATCTCTTGTCATCACACATCCTGTGAGTATCTTCACTGCTCAAAATGGCTTTCAGACTCTCATGAGTTATTTCAAAGTTTAACCCTCCAATTAAGACCTCCTGCAGTTGTCCTGACACCCTGAGACACTGACTTAGACATGATGGCTGCGGATGGGGATACATTTGCAATGCTTATTTGGTGATGTTTACTGGCAGAAAGTTCCCTCTTGTCATGGCTGAATAATATTCCTGTGTGTGTGTGCTGTGTGTTTGCACAGCTGATTCTTCAACAACATGGGAGTAAGGGTGCCAAGTCTCCATGTCAAAAATCTTCATATAAAAGCCGGGTGTGGTGACCCACACCTGTTGTCCAAGCACTGGGAGGCAAGAGGCTTGGGATCTCTTGATTTCATGTGTTCGAGACTACCCCTAGCAACATATGAGATCTGGTCTTGAAAAAGCAGCCAGGTGCCATTGCAGGTGCCTGTAATCCCAGCTACCTGGGAGGCTAAGGCTGGGGATAGTTTGAGTCCCTGGTACCCCAGGCAACTTGAGTCTGAGGTACCCCAGGCAACATAGCAACACCTAGTCTCAAAAAAAGAATCCTCATATAAGTTCTAATGTTCTTAATACTTAACTATGAATAGTTGCTGTTCACAGGAAGTCTTACCAAAAAAAATAAACGGTAGGTAAACACATGTTCTGTATATTATCTGTGTTATATACTGAGTTCTTACAATAAAGTAAGGTAGAGAAAGATGTTATTACGAAAATTACAAGGAAGAGAAGAATACATTTATAATATTGTATCATAATTATAAACATCAATCATTTATATTATCTGTTTACAAGAAACTTCACGAATAAGTACCAACTGCACTGTTGAAGGCACAGTTTTACATATACACACATATCCATATCATATCACATCACATCAGATCATATCACATCACATTTTTTTTTTGAGACTAGGTCTCGCTATTTTTGCCCATGGAACCGCAGGCTCTTGTTGCCCGGGGTACCACGGACTCAAGCAATCCCCAGCCAGCTTCCCAGGTAGCTGGGATTACAGGCGTGCGCCACCATGCCCAGCTATTTTTTTGGAACTAGGTCTACGGGCTACGGGCCCCAGGTGGGACTCGAACCATGATCCCTAGCAGCCGCTCCATAGGCTGAAGCTTACAGGCACGAGCCATCATGCCCGGCACATCACATTTTCTTTACCTTTTCATCCATTGAAAGTCACTCAGGTTTTTATGTCTTGGCTATTGTGACTAATGCTGCAATGAATATGGGGGTGCAGATATGTCTCCAGGGTAGTGATTTTATTTTGTTTGGATTTGTGTAACATATCACATAGATTCAAATTCTCACTCTGTTTCTTACTGCAACAAGTGACTGAATATCTTGTCCTTTTGTTACCTCTAAAATGGGACACCAGTACCAACCTCACAGGTTACCAACCTCACAGGTTAATATGAGAAATAAACCATATGATGCAGTAAAGTGCTTAGGATTAAGCTAGAATGTGGGAGGTATTTGATGAGTAGGAAGTCCTTTCTGATCATCCAGCCTCCGCAGCAGTTCTGCCCCAGCCTCCACAGCAGAAGTCCAAAGGATAATCTATTATGATTGAACTCCCACATCCTGAATTAGTTCAGACTCACCATCATATGTTTTTTCTGCATCCAAGGCTCTTGTCCAAGCCAAGGCTTCCTTGTTGACCCTGACCCCCAACCAGCCAACTGAGCTTTAAGACTGGGTTTTGAGCCAATTTAGAACTATAGCCAATTTTTTAAAGGCAGAGAAGGCTGACCCTAAGAATTAATTGGTTGAACCCATTTCCCCAAATGGAAAAGCAAGTATGTAGTGTCAGCCACTGACTGGGGCTAGTCTATGTCCTTGGGGTGTAGAAGTTGACTTCTGTTGTGCCTTCCTGGTAGAGATAAGATTTAATCTCTCAGACACCTGGTCCTGGAATTGGAGAGGAGGAAATTTTGTAACTCAGCTGACTAGAAATTGTATTGAAATTATGAATTAGCCCTTGGCAGTATGCTAGAGGCCAAGGATGAGTGTAGAGTAAATTGGGACAGATGTTGGCACTCTGAGAAATGTTTACTGAGCACCTACAGGTTACTAGCTTTCATCACTTTGCTTTAGGAGGATGGCACAAAGCAAAGGGCAAAGGACTTTAAACATTTTTTTCTAAACAGGAAGTTTTAAATTTACTCAGAAGTAGAGAGAATTGTATAATGAACCAACATGTATCTCTATCTTCCATGGACATGTGCTAAGTCATAGGCCATCTTATTTCTTCTAAAATTTCCACACACTGCCTTCCTTCTGCAATATTGTCTGCCATTGATGATCATTACCTAGATCTATAAGTTCACTAGCATCCACAACAGTGATACTGGAATGATTATATTCTTTCTTCATTTATAAGATGACTATCTCTAGAAAGAAAAACATGTTCTCATCTATCATTTGCTTATTTAGTTGTACAATCACATGGGAAAGACAACACAAAAGTAAGACAATAAAAAAGCCCACATAGACATACAAAATCAATGTGGAGTCCTATACATAGCAGTGTTTATTATTATCATTCTGTTATCATTACTGTTACCAAAGCAAATAGTATTAACTCTGACCTTGACCTTTCTCATACTTGATTATTTTCCTAATTTTCAAAATAATTTTGGGCTCCTTAATATTCTCTAAATATAAATACAAAATTCCCTAATTAATGTTGTTTTGCTTTAAGTTTGATGACCAGTAAACAAACCCACATGATAGAAACCATGTTATTTGAGGACCTGCAATGATTATATGCTGTTTTGCTTAAAGTTGTGATTTCCAAGATTTTATTATCAATATTAAATGAGGACTTACTATAATGAACTGTTTTCTGCATTTTCTGAGCTTGTGGATTTAAACTGTGGGAATTTGTTAATACACTGCGATTTTTACTATTAGTGATAATAAACATATCCTTCTTTCTTAGGCAAATGGGAATCACTTTGACACCTGAGTTCCCTTGACAGGACTTTTAGAGGTAATTTTATTACCTTATAATGTAAAAAGATATTCCTTGAACATCTTATACCTTTCCTGCCACAAGCTTGGGGCCTGCCATTTTACCAAGGAACTCTTATTCTTTTCATTGAAAAGTGGTAGTTACTGACCATAATCAAGAGTCCAGCGGTGCTCATGGCTGCTAGTTTAGTTGTTTCTGGAAAACTTTTAATTGGTGCCCTCTTCCTAATATATTTTTTAAAATGAAATACATCATGAATCTAGTATATTCCAATTCATACTCAAATTATAAAACTTTTATTTAATCTGATTGATTTTATGATTCTATTTCTTTTTGCATTACTGAAAATCCAGGTTCTCAAAGATAACACTATTTCCTTGCTTCCAAAAAACACACAACAGTACCAACAAACCAATAGTATGGTGATAAGATTATTGAAAAACAGTTTGAAACACAAGATTAAATTTATCATTGTATACACAGTCCAGTGGCATTAAGTATTTTCATAGTGTAGTGTAACCATCACCACCCTCCATCTCCAGAACTTTCTCTTCTTCTTAAAATGAACCTCTGTCCGCATTGAACATCAATTCCTTCTCTTCTACCCCAGACTCCAGGACAACCATTCTACTTCCTGCCTATGAATCTGACTCCTTAGGACCTCATGTAAGTAGAATCATACAACATTTATGTTCTGTAGCTAACTTATTTTAGATAACAAAGTGTCTTCAAGCCTCATCCATGTTTTAGTACATGTCACAATTTCCTTTCAGGCTGAATAATATCTCATTGCGTGGGTGAATCACATTTTATTCTTAAATCCATTGATAGACATTGGGATTGCTTCTATTTTTAATAATTTTAAATAGTTTTGCTATGGACATGGTTGTATAAATATCTCTTTGAGTCTCTGCTTTCACTTCTTTTGGGTACATACCCAGAAGTGGAATTGCTGGATATGTGGGGATTGTGTGTGTAATTTTTTTAGAAACTGCCATACTGTTTTGCCCATTTTACTTTCCTACCACTAAAACATGAGTTTCCAATTTCTCCCCTTCCTCACCAATACTTCTTGCTTCCTTTTGTTATAATAGCCACTATAATAGGTGTGTAATGAGGGGATTATTTTTAAAATCTAATATTATTTTTGAGTTACATAAGATGGTTTCATGGTCCTAAAGTCAAGTTTACAAAGCTAGGCCTATAAAGAACCATTTACTCTGTCATATTCTTCCCCCCTCCTCACAAAACAATTTTATTATATTTTCATTAAACATTTAAAATATAGCATATCATATTATGCTATATGATGTTATGTGTCAGACTGATAGAATCCACTTAACACTCTCTCAGCTCTCTTTCCAGTCTCATGATTAGAGATCTTCCTTACTCCTTTTTGCAAGCATGCATCATGTGGCTGTACCACAGTTTATTCAACCACGTCTCTACTGATGAACACATGGGAGATTTCCAGTCTTTTAATATTTACACTATATGTTAGCACTGCTGTGATGCACTTTGTTCATTCATCTTTTCTTATTTTTGCAAGGAAATTGCCAGGATATATTCTTCTAAATGAGCAAACGCATTTATAATTTTGCTGATAACCATGTGTCACTTAATATATTTTGGTCAACAATGGGTTGCATGTATGATGGTGATTTCAATAGTTTGTAACCCAGATATGTAAGAGATCATACCATCTAGGTTTGTGTAATTACACTTAGCTATTCTGACAGTGATAAGATTGCTTAACAATGTATTTCTTATATCCACATTGTTAGACGATGCATGACTGTATTAATAGCCTCCCCTCAGTGGGGCTCATATAATTTTGCATTCCCACTAGTAGTGCAAGTGACTGTGTGAAATACAAGAGTTTTCATTTGAATTGGTGACCTCTTATACGGTATTCAAAACCCGTCTCTACTATGTCCCTTTCCAAGAAGACTTCCCTTCTCTAGATTTCTTCCCTTGCCTTTCTCAGCTCAAGACTCCTTTCTTTGGCTAAGCCCTGACACCAAGAGGTTGTAAGCATCTGTGTCTAACTCCTTATTCACAGGGGAACTCCTTGGGTGCTGACTCCAAGGCTGAGTAATCTTGAGATATCAGTACAGCACTAACCATAGATAGGGAACAGTAACAAAGGTTTTCTGTCTGGACAAAAGATAATTGCTTAGCTCTAGAATTCTTTAGCTGGGTTCTGCTGGGCCAGGGGGAAAGAATCAGATGACAGTCCAGTGTTCTGAGTGGTACTGTCTGTCCTTCTGTTGAATTACCTGTGCTAAGGATGGTGATCTCACTAAGGGTGTCTGTCACCTGTGTGGCTCCCAGGCAGAGGAGCAGAACCTGCTTGAGGTCAGAACCTCAGGTTCAATTCAGGCTTCCCCACTTTTTAGGTTGAGCATCTCCCATCTCTGTGTCTTGATATTTTTAAATCTCTGTAATAGCAATTAAAAGTGTCTACCTCATGGCTGCAGCAAAGAAATAGGTGACATGAAATTGTATCAACCCATTTCCCATCATTTATTTATTATTTATGTGCAATTCATACAACATAAAATTAATCATTTTACAGTGAACAATTCAGTGACACTTAGAAAATTTACAGTGTTATGAAATCATCATCTCTATCTAGTACCAAAACATTTCATCACCCCAGATGGAAATCCCCCACCAATACACAGTCACTTCCTGTTTACCCCTTCCCCAACTTCTGATTGTCCCAACCTCCGGCAACAATCAATCTAATTTTCATTTAAAAAACAATTACCTTCTGGACATTTCAGAAGAACAGAATAATTCATATACATTATATATTGTGTAAATGTATATAATACACACATACATACACATGTTATATCTAAAAGGGCATTTATTATAAAGGAAGGAAAAGAATAAAGGAGGCTTGCATAGATACCAATGGGCATAAAGAAATGCCTATAACAGAGACAGTTTTATTAAAAGAGATACCTGTTATCCAAGCGCTGGGAGACAAGAGGCTTGGGATCGCTTGAGTTCGTGGGTTTGAGACTACCCCAGGCAACATAGCGAGACCTGATCTTGAAAAAAAAAAGCTGGGCGCTGTGGTGGGTGCCTGTAATCCCAGCTACCTGGGAGGCTGAGGCTGGGGATCACTTGAGTCCATGGGATCGGGACTACCCCGGACAATATAGGGAGACCTGGTCTCAAAGAGAGAGAGAGAGAGATAGAGAGAGAGAGAGAGAGAGAGAGAGAGAGAGACCTGTATAGCCACAGGTGGGCAGGAGAGCTGCTCAGAATCATGTATTTTTGTGGCCTTTTATCTCTGACTTATTTCACTCAACATGTGCTTTTGATGTTTGTCCATGTTGTATTTGTGGCAGAGCTCCATTCCCATTGGTGGCTGAATAATTTTCTATTGTATGACTATTTAAATTTTTGTTTTGGGTTTTTTCTATTTCTGGCTATGTTAATAGTAGTGCTATGGATATGTATATGGACACTTCTTCGAGTGCTATTTTCAATGGTGGGGGCGTCTGCATCTACTATTTCAATTGCTAAATCATTTGGTAACTCTTGGTTTAACCTTTTGAGAAATTGCCAAGCCACATCATGTATTTAAAAACACACTGTGTATCTTGATGGCTCCCAAAGCCAGGAGAGAATTCTAAGTTCTCATTTTGCAGTGGAGGAAATAGGTTGGGTGAGGTGACATACTATCATTCTTAGGCCAATGGCCATTAGAATGTTCCCATCTGCTAGTTGATCCCTGGGTGCTGGAAAATTAAGGGGGATCTTAGGGTCAGACCCTCCATGGCCTCACTGTCCCTGGAATCTGACAGATCTAGGTTCAACTCCTAGCTTGGAAAAGTCACTCCCTTCCTCTGAATCTCCTTCTCTAACTAACACAACCTAAAAATGTCATACTCCAGTGAGTTCTTTTTTTTTTTTTTTCCTTCTTTAGAGACTAGGTCTTGCTATGTTGCTTGCTATGTTTTGTTCTTTAGAGACTAGGTCTTGCTATGTTGTCTTGAACCCACGGACTCAAGTAATTCCTAGGTTCAGCCTCCCAGGTAGCTGGGATTACAGGTATGCACCATACTCTAGTTCTTAACCTATTGCAGAGAATGAATGTGGTGAGATGGGCAGAGAAAGTACCTGTATTTAATCATCTCCTTTATTTATTTATTTATTTATTTATTTATTTTAATTTTGTAATTTTCATACAATATTGGTCACATATGTACGGTCATATTGTACCCCTTGTTCCCCCACCCACCCTTTTCCCCCTTCCCCCTCTGGTCACTCCAACTCTTCTCGCTGCAAGCCGTTAGCCCATGTTTGACCCACTGTTTTTCTTTTTCTGGAACGATGTCCTTTTTTCCTGGGTGCAGACTTGCTGTCCTTGACAGCAAAAGAACACACTGTATTTAACTTTCTGATAGTGACAGGGGTAGGGAAGATGAGAAGGGCACCATGTGTAGCTTAGGGGTCTACATATAAATGCCTTCTTCCACCTGTGACCTCTTTGTGCTGTTAACTTTCCAATCCAGGAGGCACCTGGAAGAGTAATGGACAACATTTTTGTCAGAGTCAGACCAGTCTCAGATTGAGTGAAGTGCTCTAAGTCCAGACCTGGGCAGAGAGGGAGCAGCCAGAGAGATAGAGCACCATAAAACTCCCAGAAGTTGTTAACTGCCTGGAGTGAAGGCCATTCACAGATAATTAACTGTCTTTGCTTAACTTACTATAAAGCATCCTGTTAGAGATGAGGTGCTAGAATGGTTTTCTTTGGAGTGGGAATTCTTCCCTTTTCAGATTAGCTTGCTGATCTAATTAAAGCACATATTAAAGAGTCAATCCTTAGCCTTTGTCTTTTACTTTGTCTTTGACTGCTGTGGTAGGCAGTACACTTTGATTTATAGATGATCGAAGCACCAAAAAAAAAAGTGAACTGAGGCTCAGATGGGTGAAGTAACTTGACAAATATTACACAGCTTTTGATGACTGGATCCATACAAACATGCATGAATGTTCAAGGTTTTCCAGAAACTTAACTCTCTGGAAGCTACTGAAGCAAGCCTCCTAAAGTAGGTCTTTGGGGGTGGTTAAGGTGGTAAGGCTTGTTATTGTGTTGCTTTGCTCTTTGGGGAACTGACCTTTGACAATATATAATCTTGCTGAATCAGCCTGGGGTGACCCATGTTGACGTAGGACAACTGGTTTCCTGTTAGAGGTCACCTTTGCCCAACCCACTCACTCCTCTCTGCTCCATAGTTTATACTAACACAGCCAGAGGCAGGATGGCTTCAGGTGCCCCAAAGAGGCATGGGTCAGGCACTTCTTGCTTTCAGTCATTGGATCTTGGTATCTCTATACCCTGGATGATGTCTTGCCTCTGCCCTTCTTTCCCTTCTCTCTCATTTAATGCTTGCACACACAAAAGCATTTACAATCCACCCCTCAGACAGATCTTCCCTCCCATGGGTTCCCCACTTTAGGTCACTGCCCTCTTGCTTCTTGAGGATGCCATAGTCACTCAGCCTTAGGACCTTTGAATTTACTGCTTCCTTTGCTTGGGATGCTCCCACTCATCTCTTCCTCATCATTCAGGGTGTCTGACATATTTGTATTCATGGCATTCAGGGAGTCCTCAAACATTAGTTTCTCATAGACATCTGGCCCTAAAAGTTCTCAGTCCCTCCCTGTACTAATTTCCCTGTCTGACATATTATTATTCACTGCTATTCCCCAACTTGGGTGGAGACTTCAGGAGGGCAGGCACCTGTCCTGCTCAAGGCTGCATCCCAAGGTGAGATATAACATTCAGGTGTTCAATAAATGTCAATAAATTTAGTGAACTGAATGACTATTGGGTTTCTAGTAAATATGAATTTTGTTTTCTCCTAAATGGGTTCATGAGGATGAAGGTCTTTCACATGCTCCATATCCAAGTCCAGAGAAACTTCCTCAGATAGGCTACAGAAGTTAAAATCCTGATGGTTTCCACCAGGCTGTGTGACCTTGCATAAGTCACTGCCCCTCTCTGGTCCTCCAGTTTGTAAAATGAAGCCCTTCCTCTTCCCCCATGTCTCTTAATCATCCCTGAAATGATTGATTTTACACACAATTTTAAGAGATTTTGGGCTCCCCCTGTTGATTACTCTTAAAATTGATTTATTCAGTGATTGGTTAGTTAGCAGTCATTAAAATGTTATCAACAGTCTATTATCAATCTCATGTGTGGAAAACTCTGGCACCCCAAAATGTCCCAGACTGATTTCATTCCAACTTGGGGGCAACTGCAGCCAGACACTTCAGCCCCCTGTGGTCATGAATGAGGAATGAGTGTACAGCTTTGAAAGGGAGCATAGAAAAGATCTTGAAGGAAGGCTGTTCCCCCTGGGTTCCGGAGGATGGATAGGAGTTGATCTGGCAGGGAAGGGTTTATTAGCAGAAGGAATAGCTTCAGGAGGTCTGAGGAAGGTAGGAGAAAAAAATAACATACTTACACATCATATTCCTAGGAAGAGACCACTTTTCAGGCAGGTGCCTCAGGATGACTACCTTCATTTTATAGTTGACAAGAATGATGCACAGAGATACTAAGAGATGTGCCTCAAGCCATAGAGTTGGTGAGTGGCAGAACCAGGCCTAGCTGCCAGGAGCTTCTCCTACAGGATATTCTTATTGGCTGAAGGACAAGAGACTTATTTTGATAAGCCCAGGTTGGGAAGGGCAGAGGTTGATTGGCTGAGGGATTAGAAGGTGAGAGTAACTCCTTAGGTGGGCAGACAGGCAAAGGCTCATAGGTTGGGAAACAGGAAGGGAATTCAATTGACTGAAGGTCAATTGGTTAAGGAGCAAGAAGGTCCATTCTAACTGATGCAAAGTCTGATTGAATGGGGGTTTGACTGAGAATTCAGGGGGAGACATCCAATTGAATGAGAAACAAGAGATTGAAGTTTGATTGGCTGAGAGATAGAAAAGCATTTAACTGAAGGAGGTATAGTAGACTGGAATCCAACTGGCTGAGGGGAGGACTGAATTAGTACTTGGTAACATCAGCAGTGTCACCTATACTCCACTCCACAAATCCTATGTCCATAAGCCTTGGAAGTTGAAGGTGGAGATTAATCTTCTTGAACTATGGGGAAATAAAAGCATGTATATAGGAAGGAGGGGAGGGGTCCAGGTCAGTCTAGACAAAGGCCACCTTCAGTCATATCTAGTGAATAGTAACCAGGTTCCCCACCCCCATTGCCTCCTCCAGTGTTACCTGACCACTAGGATCTCTGACTCAGGCAGGAGAGGAGTCACAGTCACCCTCCAGTCCCCACAGAAAGAGGGGTCCCTCCCCAGTCCCCTTCCCAGCAGTGTCCCCACCCCATTTGCCCGCATTTCAAGGGGAATACACTCTTCATTTTCCTTGGAAATTCCTTCTCTCCACCCAGATGCAAACTTTCTTTCTATTTCACTTCCCCAATTTTTTTCTTTATTTCTCCACTGATGTGACTTAGACCAAAAACCTTGGAGTCACCCTTGACTCAACTTCATCCCATCCATCAATAAATTCTGGTCTGCTCCACCTTGAAAATAAATTCAACTTCCACCACCTGTTATAACTCAGTCCCTCCAGTGTGGTGGCACAAGTCCAAGGCCAGCAGAGGGTGTCTTAAAAATCTAGATCACAACCCATCCTCTATACAGAGCACCTCATGGCTCCCATATTCTTAAGAGTAAGAGTCCTTCTGGTGGCCCACCAGGCCCTAAAGGATCTGCCTGTCACTTCCCTGCCCTTGTCTCCTAATGCTCGAAACACTCCTTGCTCTGCTTGAGCCTCACTGACGTCTTGGTTGTTACAGAAGGCAGAATTCAGTCTTAGAACCTTTATCCAGTCTGTACCTTATGCCTGGAGAGCTCTTCCTCTTGCTATCTTCCCTCCTTCTGGACTCTGTTCAAATATCACCTTCTCAAAGAAGCCTTTCTAATCTCCTTACCTTGATTCATTTTTCTTTACAGTATATGCCAAATATAATACCTTCTAAGATATGTGTTTTAATTATATGTTTGATGTCACCTCCAGAGAGCAAGATTGCACTAATTGTTCATCATAGCACAATATCTGGTGTTGTTGGAAATTTGACATTTGTTGAATGAATATGTGCTGTCTGCTAAATGGGATTGGGAAAAAGGCAGTCCATGAGAAATGTGAAAGAGAACCTGCAAGGAGCTCACAGGCCCATTCAAGGAGAGAGAGTAGTGAAACAAAACACTCCAGAATGATTTCTCTGAGGAGGTAAAAATCTGTGGGTGCATCAAGTGTAGGCTTGAGCTGCACCCAGAAGTTGGGCAAGCCCTCAGAGAAAATTTGAGCTTAGACATATAGTGTAATGTAGACTAGTTGAGTAGGTGAGAGGGAAAAGAATTCCAATCAGAAGGAAAACCATGTGCAATGGCTTTTTGAGATGGGAGAGATGACCTTGGGGGTCTGGTAAAAATGGTTTCAAGTGGCTGATGTGTGGGTCATGAGTGGTGACTCATGAGTTCCTCATTTTCTCCATGGCCCTGAACCACTCTTGTTTTTACTTCAAATCTCTGATATCTTCTATATCATCTATACCCTCTGCCCCCATTTTGTGTTCTGGGGAGACTGGCTCACATGGACCTTTCAACAGGCCCTTTACTTTATGGGTTGCATTTGAATTCAACAAATGGGGAACCACAGCAAGAACTGGTGGGAGGGAGGAGAGTGAAGTCAGGGTATTAATAACTCTTCTCTCTTGTGTGGTCCATGCAGGTTGGCTGTGTTCCCTGGCTGAATGTTCACAGTTCCTGCTACTATGTCCTCTCCATACAACCCTGTCTGGTCCAAGTTCCAGTAACTACTTTGGCCTTTTGTAACCCCAAAATGATTATTAGCCCTGGGTACATTGCCCTATCCTTTTGGAAACAGCACTTTATTAAACTTTCTTCAAATTACCCCATTTGAACCACCAGAGGGTTGCCTGCCTGCCCGAGTCCCTAGCAGTCCAAGCTCCCTTGCCGGTAGGGAGCAAAGGGGATGAAGGTTTCTGGGTAAGCCCCCTGAGCCTGGTGAGCCCTGGAGGGAGCACAGGGTGGGGATTTTGGTGGCCCCACCCACCAGCGGATGGCTGCTACACAGGGCAGCCATCTGCAGCCGGGATCTGTGGAGCCATGTTGCCCCCTGCTCCTAGCCCAAGGGGAGCATGGAAAGACACAGGCTCAGCCATCTAGGCCCACCCCCATGCTGGGAGGTACCGGTGGGCAGGCAGGGAACAACTGTAGAGACACGATGTCACAGTGCGCACCTATGTGCTCACCGAGCCAGGAAGACCCGGGACCTCATTTTGGAGATGCCTTCTAGGAGAGCAACTCCCCCTCCCCACACTACAGGAGAGGAGAGGAAGACCAAAGATGGGGTAATCGGCCTCACATCAAAACTGCAAACTGAGGCAGAGGAGATGATCTACAAAGGCCATTCACAGACCCCTATATTCACAGAGAAACTTCTTCACCGAAGCTGGCTGGGGCTAAGACCCCTAAATCTGACACCAGAGCCATAAGGTAAAGCAGCAAAGCAGTGGAGATGGGATTGGAGAAGATGAACTGCAGCAAGAAAACATAGACAGATCACAAATGAATACAGACTGGCTGCCCAACTCAAACTTAAGACTGAAAACCTACCAGCAAGGCTCGCCTGGTTGCAACAACATAGTCCCTCACCCAGTGAAAGGACACTGCCATAGGAAAGAGACTAATGGACTTAGCACAACTAGTAAACAACAAAGAGTGGGGTTTGAGAGAATGGAAGGGGCACCAGAGGGAGGGGGGTATCCCAAAAACCACTTGCAGAGTTTGTGATCTAAAGAACAAAATAAATAATATTTAAAAAAAAAAACCAAATTACCCTATTTGAGTGCTCTGTTTCCTGCTAGCTCTTTTTAAAAATTAAGGTGAAATTCACATATGCTATGTTTAACTTCTTAAGGAACCACAAAACTGTTTTGCCTAGTAGCTGCAGCATTTCACATCTGCACCAACAGTGTTTGAGGTCTCTCTTCTTTTTATCTGTGTCCCTAAAAGCCTGTCATGAGCTTCTGGAACTTCTACATTCCCTGCCACATCCACCTTATCTGCTTCCAGGTGTCTGTGGAACAGCCTCCCTGATCTGGCCACTGCCTCTGCTTCCTCTCCTCCAGCTCTCACCTTAGTCTACTGAGCTCCGGTTGTTGCCAGACTATAGACTCTGGTGACCTGATAATCACACAATCTTGCCCCTTTCTTGAGCCTGGGCTCTGTAACCACTTATTGCAGGTGACAGAACTTATTACCACTCTTCCTCAACCTCCCAGATGTCGACCATTTCCACCTCCAGTTCTGTGTGTCTGTCTTCTCTCCAAATGCAGCTGCGATCAATGCCTCTGTCTCTACATCCTCTTCTCTGTCCACTTCCCTTCTAAAGTGATATCACTGACCCACTCTCTGGTATCCACTATCTTCCCAATATAGGTGACTTGGAGATGCATATTTCCCTGGTTTGCCTCTTAGGTGTCTCCCTGAATGGCCAAAGTTCTTGTAGATCCAAGATAAACTAAAGGTTCTCCATTTGGGGTTGGATCATTCTCTGGAGTGGGGTGTTTCTAGGCCCAGTTAGGTGTTTGCCTGTATCCCTGGTCTCCATTCACTAGATGCTTGTGGCAACTCCCTCTATAGTGCGGCAACTGAAAGTATCTCTGGACATTGCCAAATGTCCGGGGGGGAGGGGGGGGCGGGGGGGGGCTGATGTGGGGAGGGGAGGGAGGGAAGCAATACATCCCAGTTAAATATAGCTGAGATAGCCCAAATCAAAGTGCAAAGTGGGAGAACTGATATTTACCCAGCCAAAGCTCTGTACCAAGTATAGTCCTCACACCTTGCAAACACTGCCTTGTCACCTGGCATCTCCACCATTCTGTCATAGGGGGATGGAGGCTACAGAGGAGCCATAACCTGCTCAAGGATAGGTAACAACGAAGCCTACTCTCAAGGATGCCTAATCCAACTTACCCCTCTCTCCTGGTCTCATTCTCTCTGAAGGCCTCTCCTGTTCTCCTTTTCTTCCCCCATCTCTTCCTCTGTTTGCAATAACCTCACATCCAGCCATCCTTTATATATCTAAAAGCTCATATCCCTAAAAAAATAAATAAGCTCCATATGCTTCAAAACCAACCAACCAACAGCATGTGGTTCCTTGCCTGCTCAGCTCTTACAGCTCCCAGACCTCACTATATCTACCCTTAACCACTCAAACTGGCCTTTAAGATCCTTCAGGTTCATCCCTGCACTTCTCCAGCCTCCTCACCTCTCACACCTAAGTCCAGGGAAAGCCACCTGCAGGGCCACACCCTCTGGTTTCTACGTGCTGGAGCCCTACCCCCTCTCCTACACCTGTTGAAACCCAACCTCTCCCTGAAGTCCCAGATCAAATGTCTCATCCTTAACATAACCTTCCCTGGCCTCTCTTCTGCTGCCTCCAAAGCAGCAAGTCTTTAATTATTTGTATTGCCTTCTTCACCTTGAATTGCCACACTCTTCCATGCTCCTGGGGCTGGGCTAGAGTGGGGTGGGGTTTGGACCAAAAGAGAGAGCATTACTGAAATAAAGAGGGATCAAAAAGCCTGACTGTTTATCACCTGCTGAGGCAAGTGGAACTTCTTACACTTTTTAAAATATGTCCTTCTTCAAGTTTTGAGCCCAACTACTTTTTTTTTAATTGTAATTTTGATTTTGGAAAGGTGGACCCACAGATATTTCCCAAACTCAAATTGAGAGATCTTTAGCTTCTCCCTCCATCTTTGTCTGAATCAAACAGACACTAAGGTTTCTAGTTCTGAAATTTCAGCCATCCCATCATCAGTCATATCTTAACCCTGTCTTCTACATATTACATTACTATTACTTCATTGATAGCTTTATTTCTGTGCCCTTCCATTCAAATGTTTATTTATTTATTTGTTTATTTATTTGAAACTAGGTGTCCCTATGTTGCCGGGGGTAGTCCGAATCTGCGGACTCAAGTGATCCCTAACCTCAGTCTCCCAGGTAACTGGGATTACAAGTGTGTGCCACCATGCCTAGCTCATACCCTATTTATTTTAAAACAACATTTCTATTTCTATTAGTACATGCATTAGATGGTGAGTTGTATGTATAGTCCAAATATATATTTTTTCTTCTATGCATCAGAACAGTTTTCTCACTTGACATAAATACATAAAACAGAAAATGTTTCTCCATGTGCCATCTAAAATTATAGGACTTAATAGTTAAGGATACTTGTATCAGACTTTGGAATCAATCAAGATATTTTCTGGAGGTTCATCTAGCCATCTAACATTTACTCTATCTCTTAACAGGTTTTGCTTTTTTTTTGTTTTTGTTTTTGACACTAGGTTTCGTTATGTTGTCTGGGGTAGTCCTAAACCCTCGGATTAAAGTGATCCCTAGGCTCAGCCTCCCAGGTAGCTGGGATTATAGGTGAGTACAACTGCACCCTACTTCCCACCAGTTTTATTGAAGTATAATTGACAAATAAAGATTGTATGTACTTACGATGAACAATGTGATTCAACATTTATTTTTATTCAAGTCTCAGCGAGAGACCTGATACCCATTCACAAAGAGTAACAACACCTTCTTCCCATTACAAACTACCTCCATTGTTGGAAATACATGTTTTTGTTTCCCCATTTGAATCTCAGTTCCATGAAGTCAAGGATTAAATCTGATTTTATTTTCTGTCATCTCAAGCTTTAAGGACAATGCTTGGAGCCACAGCTCTGCTATTGCATGGGTGTTTTCTGTGCAGTGGTGCCTAGCAGAATTTGTCTGACTGGAGAGTCTACAGGGACTGGATTGGGAAGTTGCTGTTTACGCTGAACTAGGGCACAAAGAGCATGGACTTAGCAGTTAAGAGTTTGTGGTGACAGAGAAGACTGGAAGCTCCATGACCTTACCCAGTATTTTCTGTCTACTAAAAGATAAAAGTGCTCTCGACACCTTCAAACAGGGTTTCTCAGCGTTGGCAGAATGTTGATAATGTGGGGTCAGATCATTCCCCAGTGAGGGGCTGTCCTGTACAGTGCTACCCTGTGCACTGTAGGATGTTTAGCACACCCTTGGTTTCTACCCACTAGATGTCAATAGCACCCCACTCTCATGTCTACAATGAACAGACATGTCTCTAGCTATTGCCAACTGTCGTCTGGAAGTGGATTGCATCAATGATACCTGCTGCACTAAAAATTATAACAACCTCCCAAAATGGGTGCAGGTTGTATGAAGGGTGGAACATTTGAGTCTTCTGACTTTAGAGTCCATGCTCTAAAGTCTACAGGACATTGCCTTTGACCTTGTTTCCAGCTCAAGATCAGACCTTCCAAATATTTTTGGGACCCCCAAAAGCAGTACTGGCAAGCAATACCAAGTACCAACTCTAACTCCACCAGATTTTTTCCTATAAATCAAAAGGTTATGGAATTATCATTCTTGGCCAGGGATGGGGGAATCAAACTCCCCTGTCTTTTTATCAGTCTTTCTATGATGTACTGGGTATAGAAAGTGGCTCATTGTTTTCTCATAGTTCCAGGTTTCTCAGTGACTGACTTAACCCTGTCTGAACCCTGAACCCAGATAGTTATGTTTCTTCTTGGACTTGCAGCCTGTACCTCAGTTTCCCCAGGCCTGCAATGAAGTTGGGAACATTTGCTTTTTCTAGTTCCTGATATTTTTCTCTTTGACAGATACTTCCTGGGTGTCTGATATGTCCAAGGCCATTTGCCCTGCTCTGGAGAGATGGTGGGGAGCTAGAGGCCAGCTGTGAGTTTTCCAAGTTGTCTGTCTCCTTCATAGCAGACAGGTTGCTGCCCAGGTCAGCCGCCCACCTACCTAACAACTCAGGAATGGTACCTGTCTGACATTCTAAGGGGTGGGGCTGACCCTGACTGAACACATCTGGAGCAGATGAACTGGCCAAAGACAACATCCTAGGAGAAATACCAGGTACCAGACAGCCGGTGCATGGTCTGTGCTGCTTGTTGAGGCTGAAGGCCTTCCTGGAGGAGGGAGAGGTTACTCTTGACAACAGAATCCCAAAGGGGTGGTTTGGACTCAGGACCCAGAGGAAGTAGAAGGGCTGGTAGAATCTTAGGACCCCTAGAGGCCCTACAGGAGGCTCCTGGGGGATGGGAAACATAGGTCAACCTTGTCTTAGCTTGAGAACAGGACCTGAGGCAAGGGACATGGTGAGGGTGGGGGGGTCTGGTGTGGAAGAAGAGTGTTTAGCAATGGTTTGGAGCGGGATTCATCACTAACTGAAGCCAGGTTGGGACTGGGGCAGAAAGTCCAATGGTTTGAACCTTCTGGGGGTTCGTACCTTTGTCTCTCCATGTCTCACCGTCCCCCTCTCTGTCTTTTTCTTTATGTCTCCGTCTGTCACTCTCTCCAACTCAGACTGTGTCTTTCCCTTTCGGTCTCCGTGCCGCCACTTCTGGTTTTCTTCATTTCTGGGGGGCTGCGCCTAGGTCCCCGCCCAGGGGCTGGCGTTCCCGGGGGCGGGGGCGGGCCCAAGCGGTGCACAGAGCGGTCGGGCGGGGTTAAAGGGCCGGGCCGCGAGACAGGCCCATTCAGAGCTGAGGTTGCGGCGCGGGTGGATCCGGATCTGGGGCCTGAAGTTGAGACCCGCTGGGTGAGTGCGAGCTGAGGGGCAGTCGCCGTCGCGCCGTCGCGGGAGTGTGCTGCAACCCTAGGAGCTCTGGCTCGGTTGCCGGTAGTGCGGATGCAGGAGGTCTGTGCGCGGAGGTTCCCTGGGATTCCCAGGACCCAGGACAGGGCTGCGAGCTCCGGACACTCGAGGCAGGGGCGGCGATTGTGTCCCCGACGGTCGGTCGCTGCATTGTGCACTTTTTTTTTTTTTTTTTTTTAACGTACGCACCTCTGGTCCTACGCGTGTCCTTTCTGGTTGTCCTTAGTGCAAAGGGACCTCCAGAAGGGTCTCCCTTCTCGTCAGGACGGCTCTCAGATGGATCCTTCTCATACCACCTTGGGGTGACTGGGGATGTCTCCACTCCACGTTGTCTTAAAGGGGAGGCTGTTTCCAATCGATGGACTTTACGCTGGCGACAGTGCTGCCTTCACAGCTTCTCCATCCTCCTGTGCAACTCTCTGTGAAAAGACGATGCTCTCCTGTCCCCTAGAGTTGGCTTGTGAGGGCTGTATGAGGTTTCATACATTGGTCTCAGCTGACGTTTGTTGGGTGCTGGGGAAATGATACTTTCTGACCCTCACCAGGGGGTAAACTGGCCAACCTGGACCCTATAAAGTGCTTGAGGCCCACCAGCTAGGATGGAGGTTGGCAGGAGACACAGTGGGGAAGCTGGGATTTGATCAAACCAACTCTGTCTGACCCCAACATCCTGGGCACTTTCTGATAGCCCAGGACTCTGTAGAGCCCAGCTTGGGTTTCTTAGTTGTAAGATTAACTTCAGTGGTGAACTCAGTTGGTATCTGCAGAGGGCATGGATGACTTGGGAGACATTTAGAGAATGGCCCCATTTCTTCTCCCTGACAAGTACTGGATCCAATTCTCCAAATCCCAGATGGCCTGGTAATAATAAATTATACCCTCTTGGCAACACCAACAATGATTTGAGGTAGTACCTTACTATGTGTTTGCTACAAGGGCTTACTATGTGCCATGGCCTGCGATAAGCACAGTAAAAACGCTTTGTGATCATCACAGTCCTGTGAGATGGGTAATATGGTTCCTGTCTAACAATGAAAACATTGAAGCTCAGAGAGGTGCAGGCATTCACCTGAGGTCACACAGCTAAGAGGCAGAGTTTTATCAAATGTTTTCTAAGGGTCATGTCTGAGCATGGGCACACTTGGTTGAAAGGATGGGCAGAAAGAACTGCAGCTCTGAAATTATCTAGATTACTGGTGGTTTAAAAGCTTTATTTTCTGCCGGGATCTCCTTTGGACCATGGAAGCTGCAGGTAAAAGCTTATAATTCTTACCAAGGTGCAGTGAGACTCCCCACTCCCTGCCCTGATCTGCCAGAAGTGCTCTTGAAGCTCTTTCTTCAAACCCCAGGAACTTGGGGTAAGCCTCCTCTCACTTTAAACTCTCTGGGACCTGGTACTTTGGGAGAACATAAGTCCCTGGTATAGTATAGTCCTTTGACTTTCAAGAGACCAAGGGGAGGCCATAAGCTAGGAAAGAGAGGGAATGGGGAGCGGGGCTGGAGTGTGAGGAAGCAGGGTCAGTGTTGGGTGATTGACTATCAAGCTCCCAGCAGGCGCCAGCAGATAATGTAATTTCAGGGGAACCAGGGGCTAAGTCCTATATTTCTTCTCAGGAGCCCACACACCTTGTATGACAGGTCCTTGGCTGGTGGCTTGGCTAACCTGACAAACCAGAGCTCCCTGGGCGTGGGCTAGCACATGGAGCCAGTCTCTGGCACCTCCATCTCCAGATAATGCAGTCCCCAGTCAGGTGGGTGGGGCAACTTTTGCCAGGGTGGGGCTTCTGGGTGCCATGCCTGGCATCTAGGATGAGACTGAGGCTAATGCAGACAGAAGTGGGTGTGCCAGCCTCCCACAACATCCTGTTAGTGTCAGGTTTGATTTCTTTTGCTGCTATAAAATAGTAATAATAGGGACAGGAATATGGTAGTCTCCTTTATCTGCAGTTTCCCTTTCTGAAATTTCAGCTACTTTCTATCGAAACTGCTCTAAAAATATTCTGTAGAATAAGAAATTGAGAGCGGGAAGAGAAGAAGAGAGAGAACATTCACAAAACTTTTATTACAGTATATTATTATAATTGTTTTATCTTATTGTTGTTAGTTTATAATTCTTCTTAATTTATAAATTAAACCTTATCATAAATATGTGCATATAGGAAAAATATTATCCTCTGGGGATCTTGGCACATCTCCCCTGAGGATATGGGGGGACTGCTGTAATGACTAAGATTTTACATTTTACTCGCCAAGTCTCACCTCATTGAAGTTTCCCAGACAACCTTAGTTAGTAAAAGCTGCTGTTATTTACCCTTTTCATGGACTGGAATGGAAGTTGTGCGTGGAGACTGGAATGATCCAAGACTGCTTACTGGGGAAGGGACAGGACTGTGATTTGAACCCATGCTTGTTCTTTTGACTATGAATCAAAAATGTATATTCTAAAGGACACTTTTCATTTCATTTTTAGAATTTTAAGCTGAATGTAATATACACACAAGAAAGAGTACCCTCCAGAACTATCTAGTTCAAGAGTTTTTGCAAGTTGAACCCACACATGCCATCAGACTCCAGTTTGAGAAAGGGAACCTATTTCCCAGAAAATGCAGCACTGTCCTCCACCCTTAATTGAAGCACCTTAATTCATTTTTCATAAATCTCAATGAATTTCTTAAACTAGATTTTACTTTTAAGCAGCTTTAAGTCCACAACGTCTCCTACTATTAGCATCCTGCTTTAGTGAGGTCTTTCTTGTTATAATTGATAAAACAGTACCAACTCATTATTATTAACAAATGCTTACAGTCTGTATGAGTTCACACTTCATTTTGTACAGTCAACTAATTAATTTTTATAGTTAATTGAAATGGTTTTGAATGGGGAACATGAGTTTAGAAAACAAAGAGGGAGAGTCTCTTCTACTATCCATGGTTTTTTGACCCCCTTTCAGTGGCAGTCAAGATACATTTTTTATGGCATTTTAAAAAATTTAGACAAAATAACTATTTAAAAGTGAACAGTTCCATATAGGGTACTCACAATGTCGTGCAACCACATCATCACCCCCGTGTTCTCATGAGCCATCACTTCTCCTTCCCCAGGCCCCAACAACACTAATTTGCTTTCTCTCTGTAGTTTTGTCTGTTTGGACATTTCATATAAATTTCTCACACATGGTGACCTTCTGTGTTGGTTTCTCTCACTCAGTTGTGGTGTTTTCAATGTTTTTCCATGTTGCACCAGATAGGAGAGTTTCACTCTGTTTCACAACCAAATAATATTTTATGGTGTAGATATACCACATTATATTTATCCATTCATCAGTTGATGGAGATTTGGGTTCCTTCCACCTCTTAGCTATTATGAAGTGATGCTATGAATATTCGTACACCTGTTCTCCATTCTTTTAGCTATGTACCTAGTAGTAGAGTTGCTGGGTCATGTGGTAAATCTATCCTTAACTTTCTGAGGACTCATCAAACTCTCATTGTGGCTGCTCTACATCAAAGCTTTTTATGGTAGCTTTTTCCCAGGGAGTGCCATTGTCTGGGAGACAGGAGGAACCCAGATGCAGAGTATGGACAGCCTCTCCTGGGTACCCATTATCAAGCTCCTCCTGAGTGTCAGATGGACCTTTTGATATTATTTCCATTTTGTAGGTGAGAAAGCTGTGATTGGCATCAGACTGCAGTGTGGTTGCCTGGAGGTAAGAGGTGACCGACCACATGGCTTTCTAGGCTGTATATGATGACTTCCCTCCTATTCTTGGTAATCCTGAAAAGATGGCCCTGAAAGGGTCACAAATAGTAAAGGTCACACTTGGGTGAACTCAGAGATTATCTTTTGCAGACACCCCCAGTTTCAGATGGGGAAACTGAGGCCCACATCACACAATCACTTTGTGAAGAGGAGTTAGGCTTAGAATTCAGCTCCTTATGGTGTGTGTTTAATAAGAAAACCTCTTTCATGCAGGTTCTTCACTCATATCTCTTCCCAAACTACTCTTTCTCAGAGAAAGAGCTTCCTTGAAAAGAATTGCTCTCTATCCTCTTACTATGTGTGTTGGCGTCCTGCACTGCTGGGTTAAATGGCCATGAACTGGTGAATTAAAACAACACAGGTTTATTACCTTACAATCTGGAGAACAGAAGTCTGAAATCCCAGTGTCAGAAAGGATAGTGCTTTCTCCTAAGGTTCTAGGAGAGAATGCTCCCACTTCTTCCAACTTCAGGGGGCTCCAGGTGTTTGTGACCACATCTCTCCTTTTTCTGCCTACAGCTTTACATGGGTTTTTACTCTTCTATGCATCAAATCTCCATCTGCATTTCTCATATAAAGACACTTGTGATTCTAGTTAGGGTCCACCTGGATAGTCCAGGATAATCTCCATCTCAAGGTCCTTAATCCCACCTGCAAAGACTTTGTCATATAAGCCACATCCCCAAATTCCAGAGACTCAGACCTCATTTTTTTTTTGAAAGTGGAGTATTCAGGTTCCCTCCTCAACCCTGCTTTACCTCCTTTATGACATGTAGTCATTATATGGGTTTCTGTCATTCTGCTGGTGTCACCATTCATGAAGGTCTAGATCAAATCTACCCAGCTTGACATTACCTCCCGAGTGTCTAGAACAGATTCACTTGCATAGCTGGGCCTCAAAGAATATTTACCAACTGGATACTGAAGAAACACATTAGGAGTCCTTGGCAAATGTCAGGTCTGGGGAAGGTGACAGTTGTTATCACAAGCTGATTTCCCCAGACTTGCTGGGGAAAAACGTTGCCCACTGTTAAGCTGGTGAAAAAATAGATTCCCATGGAATCTTCATATGGAGTCCCTATACCTGTCCCTATACCTAGACATCCTGTATTTTTTGAAAGATTTTTAATTTTGACAAAATATACATAAATGTCATTTGTCATCATAACCATTTCAAGCATAATAGGAATAAATGGCCGTAAGTACATCTACAATCACCACCACCACCCATCTCTGGAACTTTCTCATGTTCCTCAGTTGAAACTCTGCTCCTCTTAAACATTAATTTCTCATTCCCCTCCCCAGCCCCTTACACCTGCCATCTTACTTTCTGTTTGTGGATTTAACTCCTCTGGGGACCTCACATAAGTAGATTTATGCAGGATCAATTTTTTAGTATCTGACTTATTTCACTTGCCATGATGTCATCCAGGTTCATCCATATTGTAGCCTGTGTCAGTTTCCTTCTATTTAAAGTCTGAATTATATTCCTTTGCTTGAATGAGCCCTATTTTAAAATTCCTTTAATCAAAGATGATGGTTCACGAGTCACAAGATGGTAGGAGAATCTTGGATTGACAATGAAGTTTTATATATATGTTCGTGTGTGTGTATACATATATATTTTTATGTATATATTTAACATATATATGTTATATGTCATACATTAAAAAAACAAAAATTAGAAGTCCAAATGCACACAAAAACACACAGTACACCACTAAAACTGCATATCAATATTTTTTCGTTTGACTTTTGTCAGTCTCTAAAGTTTTTTTTTTTTTAGCTAATAAGCCTTATTTTTAAAAACAGTTTTAGGTTCTTAGCAAAGTTGAGTGGGATGTACAAAATTTGTATATTTGTACCCCTGCTTCTATACACCTCCATGAGAATGGGCCTCCCTCAATGTCCCCCAACATAGTGGTGTATTTAGTATAATTAATGAATCCACATAGTTCACATTAAGGATTTACTCTTGGTGTTGTGCCTTATATGGATTTGGATAACTGAATAATGAGGTATAGCCATCATTATGTTATCATATAGAGTAATTTCACTGCTCAAAAAAAATCCTGTGTACTTCATCTAATCATCCCTTCCTCCCACTGTCTCTGCCTGTTTACTGACTCGAGTTTTGTGTTTTCTAGGATATGGTTGGAATCATAAAGCATGTAGTCTTCTTAGATAGACTTCCTTCACTTAGTTAGATTATTTAAGTTTTCTCTGTTTTTGTCATTTCCTTTTATTATGGAATAATATCCCATTATCAGTTTATTATCATGCTCTATTATTTGTTCACCTACTAAAGGACATATTGGTTGCTTTCAAGTGTTGGTAATTATGAATAAAACCACTATAAACATAAAAAATTCTTTTAATCAGTTAATGAATACTTGGATTGCTTGTACCTCTTGATAGTCATTAAGATTATGAATGTTGATGCTATGAACATGGGGTACAAATGCATGTTTGAACTCTTGCTTTTACTTCCTTTGGGTACATACCTAGGGTTGGGATTGCTGAATCATGATAATTCTGTGTTTCATTCTGAGGAATCATGTCACTGTTTTCCATAGCATGGCTGTACCAGTATACATTCCCACCAGCAATGCATAAAAGATTCCAGTTTCTGCACATCTTTGCCAAAACTTGTTCCCTCCTTCCCTCCCTCCCTTACTCCTTCCCTCCCTCCCTTGATAGTAACCACCCCAACCTTTTTGGGTTCCTTTAAGAACTAAAGGATTTTATCCATTTTTGGCCACATCTATAGATGGCAAAAAAATGAAGGAAAACATAAACAGATGGGACTACATCAAACTAAAAAGCTTCTGTACAGCAAAAGAGACAACAGAAAAAACAAAAAGAATCCCAACCTAGTGGGAAAAAATTTTTGCCCTCCATACAAGTGATAAGGGTCTGATAACAAAGATACACAAAGAACTCACACAACTTAACAAAACAAAGCATAAAACCCAGTTAAGAAATGGGGAGAAGATCTAAAAAGACACTTCTCCAAAGAGGAAGTCCAAATGGCCAATAGGCACATGAAAAACTGTTCAATGTCACTAGCAATAAGGGAAATGCAAATCAAAACCACAATGAGATACCACCTTACACCAGTAAGAATGGCTCACATCCAAAAAGCAGACAAGTGCTGGCAAGGATGTGGAGAGAAAGGAACACTGTTACACTGCTGGTGGGAATGTAAACTGGTCCAACCACTATGGAAAGCAGTGTGGAGGACCCTCAAACTAATGAAAATGGAGTTACCATTTGACCCAGCAATCGCTGTTCTGGAAATCTACCTAAAGAAGACCTCCTCAGTATTGGTACAGAGGGACACCTGTGCTCGGATGTTTATTGCAGCACTATATATAATTGCAAGGACATGGAAACAACCCAAATATCCCAAGAAAGAGAACTGAATGAAAAAGATGTGGTATAGATACACAGTGGAATATTACGCGTCAATTAAAAACGACAAATTTGATGATTTTTTGGTAACATGGATGTACCGAGAAGAAATCATATTGGCAGAAACAAGTCAGAAGGAAAAAGACAGAAACCAAATGGTTTCACTAATATATGGACAAGCAAATGAAAGTACAGAACTGGGGACCAACTTGAGCGGCCAGGGAGGGAAGGTGGTGGGTGACCCCCTGGGATCACAATGCTGTGAAATATATAAAAATAAATTATTAAAAATTGAAAAAAAGAACTAAAAGATTTCAGTGCAAAAAATTTATTTGGGAAGTGATCATAGAAAATATCAGCAAGGAAAAAGGAAGGGTGGAAATAGCCTAAATGTTCAACAATGGAATTACACTCAGGAGTACATGGATGTAATGTGCATGAGCCTGAAAAGGATGCTGCATGAGAAACCAGGTACAAAAGACCACACGGGATGTTATCCATATATATGAAATATCCATGGAACAGGCAGATCCAGACAGAAAGGTGGATGAATGGTTGGCTGTCAGGGACTGGGGATGGGGTGAGGGTCATCACTGCTCAGGAGGACAGGTTTTCGCTTGGGGTGATGCAAACTTTTGGAATTAGAGATGATGACTGCAAAACACTGTGAATGTCCTAAATGTCACTGAATTGTTCATCTTAATGTTTCATTTTATGCTATATGGATCTCATTTTGATTTGAAAAAGAAGGGGGAAAACAAGACAGGGAAAAGAAAGGCAAAAAATAAAAAAGTTTTCTATTGTAAGTAGCTGGAGTTTAATCTTTTTGGGGAACCCTGGGAGTATGTGTGAGACCCACACTTCAGGGTCAGTACCTGAGGCAAGGTAGCTGGGGTATCTTATCAATGCTCATCAGTCTTTGGGTGCAAACTGCTTTTGGGGAGGGGGAGTATCTTAATTTTCTAGCACACTGGCTGGCCACATACAGTTGGGACGTTGAGAGCAATGCAAAATTAAGGCTGTGAACATCCATCTGCCAGCTGGACAGAGGGCACCACTGGGGAAAGGAAAGGTATCCTTGACATCTGGGACTCATGAGAGCTTACTACATACCAGGCACACTGTGATTTACTCCACAGGTCAACGCATGTATGGCAGAACTGGGGGACATGGCTGGAGGGTGGTTCCCTCCAGTACTGAAACCCCTTCCATGTGTGTCCCCCTAGGATGGTGCCCATCACAGAGTACCTGCTGCACGTACTGGGGCTAGAGAAGACTGCATTCCGCCTGTATGCTGTGACTGCGCTTCTCCTGTTCCTGCTCTTCTTCCTCTTTCACCTGCTGCTGCAGTTCCTGAGGCTCTGCCACCAGTTCTATATCACCTGCCGCCGGCTACGCTGCTTCCCCCAGCCACCTCGGCGCAACTGGCTCCTGGGCCACCTAGGCAAGGTGTGTGTGGTTGGGCAAGGGGGCTGGGCAGGGCAGGTCTGGGTGGGTCCCAGGTATTCAGTAAGGATGACGGAGCTGCTAGCTGTTTCCATTACTTCCCCAAACCCCCAAGAACTGGTTGGAACCATGAATGGAACTATTATAAAGAGTATGCATGAGACTGAAGATAGGACAGGCAAGTGCTTTTCCCAAGCTGGGATGAGACAGAGCAGATGCTAAAATTCTCTCTGTAATCCCCAACACCGCTGTACTTTTCATGTGCTAAGTGATATATCCTCTACGATAAGGTATATCCAAGGTATATCTAGAAAACAGATACCAATGCCTGTGAAGTTCATTGGGCTTTGGGATCCCAGTGGAGGGAGAGAGGGACACTTTCCTACAGATTTGTTGCTCCATCTTTGCCCCTAATGTGGTTCCATGCATTTTTTCATTTTCTAATGCTATCCTCCTAGGTCAGGGCACCAACCCTCTCTGTATTTCATATATTATTTCATGGTTCCAGCACCTTAGCTGGTGTTCAAGACTCTTTTAACTCTAACACTACCCTCCTCATCTTCTCATCTCCTCTACCACCACCCCCCCCCAGTACCAAAGAGCAATTCCTGCTCCTTTAACAAGGCTCTGACTCCCCACCTCAATGGTCTTTGCCAAACTGTTCTTATCTGAGTGTCCAGAATTAGATATTCTGCTGCTCATTGTTTGTGCCGTCTCTAGTGCCCTGGTTCCAGGAAACCCTGTGGCTTGGATAGTAGTCTTAAAGATAGTGACCAGTCTCTAGTGTCCAAGGCCAGCTCTGAAATCTAGCCAGACACATGGCCCATGTGACCTGGAAGGGCCATGATCTCTCTTGGGTATGGGCAGGTTCAGGGTGAAGCCTCATTCAAAGAGTCGGGAGCCAGAGATAAGACATTTTTGGTCATTCATTCATTCATTTGACCAGCGAATCCATCACTAGTCAGGTAGTGGGTTATGCCCCTTCATGTCCAAACCTTCCCCTGACTCTAACAGCCAGTTAGATAGGGGTAGATTTGCCCTATTTTATGAATTTTGTCTTTGAGATTCAGAAAGGTTAAGTCCTATGTCACACAGTTGAAAGTGGATTTGAGCTTAGATCCTTCTGACATTGAACCTGAAGTATGTCTGCCTTACACTGGTTAAGAGCAGGTGTCATTCATTTATTGAGGTAACATTGCATTATAACATTGTATACATTCAGGTATCATTTAAAATCAATATGTTACTATATGAAATTTATACAACATGTATCTACTACATTACTTAGTGGTGAACACAAAAAGACCAGGTGTTTTGGAACTGGGTAGCTTGTGTTCAGATACTGGTTTTGCCACTGTAGATTATTCCAATGCGTGCTCCTCTTTCTGGTTTCTATGGACTGACTTCTACCTTTTAGCACTTGTGTTCCAGGACTTTCTCTGGAAACTGAAACCCAGCCAGCCTCATGTACTATTAACTTCAAAGTTACTAACCTCAGGAGTTGCCTTCAGCCAAGACCCTGGAGCTATGGGATTGGAGGGTCAACACTCCAGCTTCCTCACCCTCAAGTGGGTTGACTAGAGATATGTATGTCTGATGGCACAGGCCCTGGCTGCCCATGGTGCAACTTTTTGAATTCTTTATGGTCTGCCTTCCCTTCCCATCTCACTTCCCCACTTTCTTATCCATTTCTTTTGAGGATCAGCCTTCAGGTAAACTAATTTTCCTAGAACTCTTTTTTTTTTTTTGTCCTTTGTCTAGAGGAGTCAAACAAGGATGGCCCAACGAGAACTGCTGAGACCCAAAGCTTCCTACAAGACTAAGGAACTTTCTGGCGGGGAACCAAAGGAAAAGGGCCTGGCAGATCTGGGAAGGAAGCACTAGAGCACTTCCAAGTGTCTCTACATGTCTTGGCACCACATGTTTCCTTCAATATTTCCCAAGTCCCTGGTACAAGTCTAAAACTGAAAAGCCCCGTGCCTTCCTTCTCATGCCTCTAATCCATGCCTCCTCCAAGTCTTCTTCAAGTGTTCTTGGGCTTTTTCTTGCCCCTCAGCTCCACCCTTCATTAGGTGTGGCAGTGAGCATCAACCTCTCCTTTTATGGGAATCACACTCTGTAACAAAATGTTGCAGCATCCAGCACCTGCAAGTACATATGTGTGTTAAGGTAGAAATCTAGGGATATTTTGTCTATTAGGAAGGCAAACAGATACTTGATAAATGCCAACCTTGATCATTACAGTTGTGTGTTTCTTAACAATAAGTACATGCTCAGTGTTATTAGGCATTTGTTATATGTACCTCCTGGAGTATAATAATGCAAATCAAGGTATTAGAGCCTACCACACACCTAGAATAGATACTGCACACTATTTGGAACAGTGTCCTGTATGTAGTCCCTCCTTGACTGGAAACCACTTAGGGACATGTTACTGTCTTGTGTTTACCACCATTTCCTTATTTCTTGGACACCAGTTGTGTGTCAGACTCCATCCTGGGGCTCTCGTATTTTCTTATTTTATGAACCCTCTCAATTACCCTCAGAGAGAGAGAGAGAGAGAAAGTAACTCTTCCACTGGACACTTCAGATGAGGAGATAGATGCTCAGAGGGGTAGTGCTAATAACCCACATAATACACTCATCTTGCCTTACTATGAGGGCAGGGGAGTTGATGGCAAGGGAGGCCTTAGGTGAACTGGAGCTGGGCTTTGTATCACTGTTCTTCTTACCACATTTTGCAGTATCTCCCAAATGAGTCAGGCCTCCAAGATGAGAAGAAGGTGCTGGACAACATGCATCATGTGATCCTAGTGTGGATGGGGCCTGTCCTGCCATTGTTGGTTCTGGTACACCCTGACTACATCAAACCTGTGTTGGGTGCCTCAGGTAGGTGATTGATACTCTGAGTGATGGGTAAATCCAGAGCCTGCTGGGTTTTTAGGCAGTTATTCAGAGGGAGGGCATTTTAGTAGGTCTTTGAAGGATGAAAAGGAGTTCACCAAAGCAGAAATGACAAAACAGATAATGGGAACAACATGGCGAAAGATGTGATGATGTCTAAGAGATCCATGATATTTGAGAGGATGTCTGCTCACCTGAAAGTTGTTTGCCTAGGATTTTAAATTACTGTTGCTCAATTTTAAGCTATGGCAGTTCCATTCATTGGGTTTTGATACTCCCATTGTGGTTATTTGCTCCCGTAGCCTACTTTCTTTACCTAGACTGACCCTGACTGGCAGAGAGGGAGATGTAGACCAGAAGAACTGTTGCTCTCTTCTGTATTCCATACCTATCCCAAAGAGTCAGACTCCCAAGTGTGTTTGGCAAGGTCTTGGTCTGCCTTTGACACCCAGTTCCAATGGCCCCTTCCTCCAGAAAACTTTTCCTGACCTCTCAGATGACCATAATTTTCTCCTCTGGATTTTTCTTTTTTTATTCCTAACTCTTTAAGCCTGAATGTATCTGGTTATACCTCTCATCTTTGTAAATGGGATTCTGGACCTTCAATATGGTCTTATATGAAGCTAGACACCTCCAGGGGCATCAAAGGACATTTGAGAGAAGAGGAATGGGAAAGAAAGAGTTCCAGGAATTTTAGGATCTCTGCCCTCAAGTTGGACCTCTATAAACACACATCTGGAGACTGCTGCCAACCCCCACCCCAGCCAGGAGTCCTGAAAGAAAAAGAGGCTGCTATCCTTCCCTTGCCCAGCTTTATCTTCCACATGCCTCACTGTGCCCCACTGTCATATTTATAAAGGCTTGACTGTCTCCATGGAACAAACAGAGTAACCTAGAGCCCAGGAGAGGTGATGTTTCTAAGGGATGGGATCATGTTGTAAGAATGACCCTGGGGTTTGGGTGGACTGGGTTTAAATCCTGGCTGGAACACATACTTGCTCAGCAACTCAAGAAATCATCTAGCTTTTCACAGCCTCAGTTTTGATTTGTAAAAGAGGGCAGTTGTGAAGATTCAGTTATCATCAAATGGATATGGATAGGTCCTGATAAGTTTTCTTTTCCTTCTACCTTGTTTAATGTGCTTTTTGTCTTTTTCTTCTCTCCTCCATCTCCTCTACTTCCTCCTCCTCCTCCTCTACTTCCTCCTTCTCCACTTCCTCCTCCTCATCCATTTTTTCTCCTCCTCTTCCTCCTCCATTTCCTCATCTTCCTTCTTCTCCTAGCATCAGTTTCTCGAGTTTCACCCTGCATGATTGTGAGACTCTGAGTAGGCAAGAGTGAATTCCTTAGCCTGGACTTGGCACTTAGCAGATGCTCGGCAGCTTTCCCTCCCACACCCTCCCTCAGGACAGACAGGATATCCCCTGCCTCCCCAACTGGAGGAGCTGGATGAGGGACTCTAGGTTAGAGAGGGTGAGGCTGTGAGTCAGGAGAGGCAAACTGGATGGCGCCTCCTGGCCCCAGGGTACCATGGCTCTCCATGTATGCCTACCTGGGATTGTAGAGTTCTGGCCCAAGTTGCAGATTCCATCCTCTGCTGGGATCTCCTTGGGGGCTGTCTGAAGGGGGTGACTGCTTTGAGCTTAAACCCACACAGCTGCAGGGCTCTGAGGAAGGCTTGCCTCCCCTTGGAACCTATGTTTTTTTCATTTTCTAATGGACATCTGGGGTAGAGATGGATAAAAACTTCCTTAATGGAAGAAAATCAGTGGAAATGCTTTATGGAAAATAAGGCATCATATATTAGATTTATAATTATAGCTTTTTTATACATCAATTTTTTTATTGAGATGAAATTCACATAACATATAATTAACCACTTTAATATGTACAGTTCTGTGGAATTTAGTATACTCAAAATGTTGTGCAACTGTTGGCTCTTTCTATTCTTAAAATTTTTCATCAAAATTTACATCATAAAATTTGTACCCACTAAGTTATCATTTTCAATTTCCCCTTCTTCCTGTTCCCTGGAAAACACCAATTCATTTATCTCTTTATGGATTTGTCTATTCTGGATACAGCATGCAAAAGGAATTATATTAAATGTAGTCCTTTGCAACACTTTTTTAAATTTAGCTAATATTTTTGAGGTTTAGTCACATTGTAGCACATATCAGTGTTTTATCCCCTTTTTAAGACTGAGTAATATTCCACTGTATGCATCCATGGATATATCACAATTTGTTTATCCACTCATCCATTGATCAACATTTGGATTATTTCTCTCTTTTGGTGATGAGTAATGTTTTTATGAACATGTGTGTACAAGCTTTTATGTAGAGATATGTTTTCATTTCTCTGTATTGCCTCATTGTAGAATTGCAGTGTCATATGGTAATTCTAAGTTTACTTTTTAAGGAATTGTCATATCATTTCATTTTTTACTTCTAGGGGTCTGTTGTGAACTGGGGATTCAATTACCCATCTCACAAGTTATCAATACCAATAACCAATAAATATAATCATAGTGATGAAAAGAGCCAATAGTTGGTTAATTATTCATTTACATGCACAAATATTTAAAGAACACCTAGAATACATGGGAACACATTTATTTATTGAGCTTTGAAGGAATGGCATGCATGAGGCAGGAAGAACTGTTCTGTTTTCAATTTGGCAGGTGAGGAAAGAGAGGGCCAGAGCAGTAACCTGTATAAGTTTATATAACTGTGTAAAGGATTGGAATTTGAATTCAGATCTGGCCATCCCAAAGGCAAAGCTCTCTACTCTAAGTTGTGGCTTCCTCCTGGGCACCATCTGGGTTTTTCTTGTATGATTTTCTTCAAGGGTACCATCTCATTTTAACTGGTGGTGGGGAAAGAAGAAGCAACCCAAACAATGACTCACCTGGCATTGTGTGGTCGGGGTTAAAGTATGGGGGCTGAGAAGACAGAAGAAGATGGGAGAACTAGGGCATAGCTGTGGAGGAGGTTTGGGGAGATGCTTCTGGAGTGGTAGAGCTGAGCTTGAAAGATTCATGGGAGTTTGCGAGTAGAGGAAGCCTCTACTTCAGTATCAGTGTAGAAGTGCAGATATGTGAAAGGGTAGGGGAGCTCAGATGACTTGGGATGTCTGCTGTGAAGACTGTGTATGGGAAGAAGTAGTAAATTAAACTGAGAGTTAATCAGGAGCTGAACTCAGGGTACTTGTGTGCAAAGTGAATTAGCTTGTGTTTCATCCTGAAGATGAAAGGGAACCATGGGAGGTGTTTGAACAAGACAGTCATTAGGCAGATATGTGTGTCAGCACGACCCTTAAGAGACCAGCCTGGAATCCAGAGCTTGGAGATGGGAGACTCCCACCTTCCTCTCCAATGCCACTTCCTCTCAGAAGCCTACCCTGATTTCCAGAAGTCCTTTCTTTTTTCCTCCCTTTGCACCAGGTGTACTTCATACCTTTTGATGATTACATCTTCTTTTCCCTACTCCAAACTTAGCTCCTTCAGGCAAGGTGTGGAACTGAAAACATCTCTGGATCCCCAGCATTTACCCAGCATGGGTTGGGCACAGAAAGCTAGCAGAAGAGGTGTGTTTAATGGAAGAATGAGTGAACTGATGACTATACATACAATTGGCCAATTCCTGAGGAGTGTACATGTAGGTGACTGAGTCACATCTTAGGTAAAAGTAACATCACTTGAATTTCAGGTATTTCTTTCTGGGGACCCTGCCCATTTTGTCCCAATCTGTTCAGCATATAGAAAGGTAATTTACTCTTATTCACCTACCCACCCACCCATACATCCATTCATCTAGCCATCCGTTCATTCATCCACCCATCCACTCATTCCTTCTGTGTCTCTCCATCCATCCATCCATCCATCCATCCATCCATCCATCCATCCATCCATCCATCCATCCATCCATCCATCCACCCATCCATGTATCCTTTGATTAGCTCATTCACTCACTCAAAAAATATATATTTGATGCCACTGTATCAGTGGGCAACATGGTTCTACCCCTTGAGGGACTTGTAACTGCATGGCTACAATCCAGAAGAGACTAGAAGGATAGGGGAAGAGTGTCTGAACCAGGGAGATAATCTTAATAGAGAGATTCAGAGCAGAGAGAGAATATTTTTACCCCCTGCAAAACAGGAATGTAATATGATGTTAGGGTGCTCAGCATGTGTGTTGCAAGTTGATGGTAGAGGTATTTGGGGAGAGGTTTGGACTGGAGTACATTACTCAGGGCTTTGAAAATGGGCTGGGCAGCTGGTGCTTGAGGCTGATGGGTGTGTGAGTAGGAAGGTACTCATTTAGATCTAATGTTTGATAAGATCCCTCTGGAGCCAGTGTGCAGGGCATGGAGAGGGTGAGGTTAGAGGCTGAGCTAGGTGAAAAGAGGGGTTTGGATTAAGCAAAGACTCTGTTGAAGTAGGTCATTCTGAGTGGAGAATATAGGCTGGATAAAGGTGAAGAGCAGTATGTGGGATTATTTGGTGTATGCTGAAGGATGAGGTAGGAGAGGTATATGGGGGCAAGATGGAGCAGGGCCTTCAGTGTTAGCTTGATCTGAAATATTTTTTTACAGGTTAATAGGAAGCCATAGACAGTGTTTAAGTACAGGAGGCTTATATTTAAATCAGCATGTTTATAAAGATCTTTCTGGAACAAATGAGGAGGGTAGAGGGGGCCAAGGTGGGATGTTGTAAACCAAAAAGGAGACCCACTGGGGTCATAATCTGAGGTCAAGTGTCAGAGTGCATCATTTCTCCCTCCACAGCTGCCATTGCTCCCAAGGATGATCTTTTCTATGGCTTCCTGAAACCTTGGCTGGGTGAGTGAGGGACTGGGTACACTGGACTTTAGGGAAGAGGGCACAGGATTTCTTGGAGTGCTTTATAGTAACAGGATTGGGCTATAACTCAATCTTCTGACTCCAGGAGATGGGCTGCTGCTCAGCAAAGGTGACAAGTGGAGCCGGCACCGTCGCATGCTGACACCCGCCTTCCACTTTGACATTCTGAAGCCATATATGAAGATCTTCAACCAATGCACTGACATCATGCATGTGAGTCCATGGTTTCATGGGAAGAGGTTGTCCTGGGAGTAAGACTGGTCCGGGCTCCAACTTATGCTTGAACCATGTGACTTATAAAGCCTCCTTGTATCTATAACATTGGCTTGTAGTGACCAAGTGGCTAGGTATTGTCAACACAGCTAAAGTCTGAAATCCTCATGCCCATTGCTATGCACCTCTCTTTCCTAGGCTAAGTGGCGGCGCCTGGCACAGGGCTCTGTGGTCTCCCTTGATATGTTCGAGCATGTCAGCCTCATGACCTTGGACAGTCTTCAGAAATGTGTCTTCAGCTACAACAGTAACTGCCAGGAGTGAGTGTGGCCTCTCTGGGGAGGACAGGGGCAGTTTTTTAGGGGTGAGGTGGTGCCAGGAGAAAAGAAAAGCTTAGGTGTTAGTCAGTTCTGGGAAGCTGGAACCCTGCTGCTGAGATACTTTTGTGTTTCTGGGGAGATGATTTCTAAGTCTTTTTTCCATATCCAAAAAATTGACATCCTAATTCCTTCATTATAGTCATCATGTGAGAATTAAATGAGAAAATGTGAGTCAACAACTTGGCACATAGTAGGTGATCAGGAAATGCTAGTTGTATTCATTCCTCCAAGAAGGATGGGTGATCTTTGGGAAGGATCTTCCCACTTTCTAAGTCTCAGTTTACTTGTTTATAACACAAAGATGACAGTCCTAAACTCTCTGAAAGATGGACGTGCACTGCTCTGGTGTACAGTAAATGCTCAGTGAATATTTTTTCAATTGAATGAATATATAAAATAACTATTTCCCTGGTACACTCATTCATCATGATGTTCATTGTGTACCTACTATGTGCCTGGCATTACACAAACTATTGGAAGCACAGTGATGAGCAATAGGTTAAATTTCTCTTCTTTGGAGGTATAAGGAATAAGAAGCATAATAAATGTCAAGTTTGTAGCAATGAGTAGGTCCTTAACAACCTGGAACTTAATATATTTTTTAGAAAAATAGCTTTTATGAGATGTGATTCTCATGCCATGTAATTTACCCATTTAAAGTATATAATCCAGCAGTTTTTAGTGTATTCACAGAATGGTGCAACCATCACCTTAATCAATTTTAGTATATTCTCACCTAAAATAAACCTGGCATACTTTAGCAGTCATCTCTCACCCCCACTAATTACTTTCCCTCCAACTCTAAGAAATCTCTAGTCTACACCTGTTTTTATAAATTTATTTATCATGGAAATTTCATCTACATAGAATTATAGAGAGTTTAATGCTTGGTTTCATTCACTCAGCATGTTTTAAAGGTTCATCCATATTGTAGCATATATTGGTAATTCATTTCTAAATTGCTGAACAATGTTCACATATAACAATAATAATGTATCACATATAACAACATTTTTTTCCCCCTGGTAATCCACTGGTGGACATTTGGGCTGTTTCCACTTTTTGGTGAATATGAATAATACTATGATAAACATTTGTGGACAAGAGTTTGTGTGAACATGTTTTTAATTTTTTTGTGTTTACACCTAAGAGTGGAATTGCTGAGTTACATGATAACTATGTTTAACTTTTTGGGGAATTGTAAGACTTTTCCCAAAAGTAATTACACTATTTACTATTCTACTTCTGTTCAATTTCTACATGGCCTCATTAACATTTGTTACTATCTATCTTTTTGATTGTAGCCATTCCTATTTGGGATGGAATTGAAATAGTGGTTTTGATTTGTATTTCCCTGATAGATAATTCTATTAAGCATCTTTTCATGTGTTTATTCTCTATTTGTGTTTATTTTTTAGATAACTATCTAGTCATATTTACCTATTTTTGAATTGGATTGCCCTTTTATTATTCTGTTTTAAGAGTTTTCTACATACTTTAGAAATAAATGCCTTGTCAGATATATTTTTCTCCTTCTCTGCACTCTGTAACCACTTAGCTTTGGTGACACGACATCTATTTGGAAGTCCTTAATCTATTCTGGGCCCATTTTAAAATGTACCTGGATGTTGGCTTTATTCAGATGCAGTGATCAAAATACCTGGAGATGATGGCCAGTGCAAAGATAGTTTATAACTTGATGTTCAGAGGTGTGACCATGCTGTGTATGGTTGCACGAGGAGTACTTGTGTCAGTCAACAGAAAGCATGACAAAAGTCTTTTGATGGGTTTCTGCAGGAAAGAACTGGAAAGGCAGGGTAAGCCAGTTTAAGATTGGTTGACATGAAATTTTCTGTGGACTCTAAAGTGACAAATGTGGCTACTAACTGTCCAGTACCTGGTGCTGGGGTAATTAAGGCAGAGGGGAAGTGCTTCAGCCTAACAGACTTAGGTAACAAGATGGTTTTTGTAGGAAAGGCATGCACCCCACTGGTGTTTTACTGTATCTAACTGGTGAGTCCTGGGAAGCACCTGTCTCTCTACTTGGTAAGATCCGAGATGACAGAACACCCAGAATAAAGATAACAGGAAAACACACCATTAACACACAGCCTTTCTTCGCTACCTACCAGTGGGTGGTGGAAGCTTGTCCTATGTGATGGGCCTGTGCTCAAGGCCCTTTTTCTATCTGGCAGGAAGCTGAGCGATTACATCTCGGCCATCATCGAGCTGAGCGCCCTGGCTGTGCGGCGCCAGTACCGCCTGCACCACTATATTGACTTCATCTATTACCGCACAGCGGATGGACGCCGCTTCCGGGAGGCCTGCGAAACGGTGCACCACTTCACCACCGAGGTCATCCAGGAGCGAAGGAGAGCATTGCATCAGCAGGGGGCCGAGGCCTGGCTTAAGTCCAAGCAGGGCAAGACCTTGGACTTCATTGATGTCCTGCTCCTGGCGAGGGTGAGGCTGAACCCTGTCCAAGTTGACACCTTCATGTAGCCTACCAACTGCATAAAATGTAGACTCCAGATTCGAGTCGGAGTGCTGGCAGATTACCCAAGACTTGCTGAATGAATTTCCAAGGGCTGCCATAACCAAGAGTCACAGACCTAGTGACTCAAATAGTGGAAATTCATTTTCTCAGTTTTGAAAAAACTGAGAAAGGGTTCAATGCAAGAGATAAAGATGTCAGCAGGATTAGTTCCTTCTGAAGGTACTCTTCTTGGCTTATCGATGGCCATCTTCACACTAGCTTCCCTCTGTGCATATCTGTGGCTAAATTCATCTTCTTATAAAGACACCAGTCATATCATTGTAGGGCCTGCCCCAGCGGCCTCATTGTAACTCAATTACCTTTGCAAAGGCCTTATCTTTACAAACGGTCACATTCCTGGGGGCTAGGATTTCAAGTATGAGTTCTGGAGGAGGGGGTGAGGGGCAGTTCAGCCCGTAACACTTGCAAAGGTGAAATCTAAGACCTCAAAGAAATGTGACACGAAGTCGTATCTGCCAGTCACCATTCATGCTGCTCAGTGGAATTTCCAAGCAGCACTTGGATTCAGCATTCAGATAGCCCTGGGTTCCACTTCTGGCTGTGCCGTCTCATGAATGCTTGACCTAAGTCACTTAAATTTTCTCTCTGGGCCTCTGATTCCTTTTTTATACATGCTGATCACAAGAGCCAGTGATGGAAAAAAAAAAAAAAGCCAATCACGAGATTGTGGCCAGGCATCTGGTGGGAAGCTTGGTACTAACAGCTGCTCAAGTAATAAAATTCCCTCCTTCCTCCCATTTTTTATTCTTCTTCCTTCTTTCAATCTTTATTAGGCAAGCAGCACACCTCCATGTCCCTGCAATCATTTCCCTTGTAGTTTGTTTTAAGAGGGGGTTGCCTCTGACTTAGAATCCCCTAGAATGTAGAGGGTGGGATGAAGTGGGGTGAGCATTTTCCATTGCCAATTACAGGATGAAGATGGAAAGGAACTGTCCGACGAGGACATCCGGGCTGAAGCTGACACCTTTATGTTTGAGGGTGAGGATTGGGGTAAGGGTGGGGGGAGGACAGAAAGGCCCCGATTGTCTAGAGACAGTGTTTTCCACCATCTCCAGCCAGCCACTACTTGAAGTTCTCATCTGTCTGTAGGTCACGACACCACATCCAGTGGGCTCTCCTGGGTGCTGTTCAATTTGGCCAAGTATCCAGAGTACCAGGAGAAGTGTCGGGAAGAGATCCAGGAGGTCATGAAAGGCCGGGAGCTGGAGGAACTAGAATGGTCAGTTTGGGGTTAAGGGGATTCTAGCGGGGAGGTAGAGCCTATGATCTTGGGTGTGAGTTCCGGCTCTCTGCTTAATGGCTTCCCAGGCCAAGACAAATCACTTAGTCGTCTTGACTTTCAATTTTTTTACTATAAAATGGGGGATGACAAAAATGCATATGCCTTCTTAGTATGCAAGAGTTCTTCATTAGGAGTATCTTCATTACCAATGGTTGCAGTGATGCTGCATAGCAAACAGCCCCCAAACTTAGTGGTTTATACCACACATTTATTTTCACTCTTTTTTTTTTTTTTTTTTTTTTTTTTTGAGACTAGGTCTTGCTATTTTTGCCCGTGGAGCCGCAGGCTCTTGTTGCCCGGGGTACCACAGACTCAAGCAATCCTCAACCTCAGCTTCCCAGGTAGCTGGGATTACAGGCGCGTGCCACCACACCCAGCTATTTTTTTTGGAACTAGGTCTCGCTACGGGCCCCAGCCGGGACTGGAACCGCAATCCCTAGCCCCGGCCGCTTCATAGGCTGAAGCTTACAAGCACGAGCCACCGTGCCCGGCCTATTTTCACTTTTGTCTGTATTTCACTCTTGCCACAGTTGGGTACTCGTGAGTTGAGTGAGGCTGCTTCTCAATTGTTTTTGAATTCTGGCCTGTTCTACACATCTCATATTTTCCTTGAAATAAAAGATACCCTGGACATATTCTTCATAAGGCACATTCCAGAAGCACAAAGATTCACACAATTTAAAATCTCTGCTTGCATATAACATTACAATAGCTAAAGCATGTCATCTGGCCCAGACCCAACATGAAAGGTGCAGGGCATATACTCCACCTATATGAGCAGAACAACACATGACAGAAGGTACCAGTAAATAACTGGAAAACAGGAGAGATGAGAAGAATCAGCAGTACAGACACAAATTAGACATACTGTGATTGTAGGTTTCATTATTGCAATAAAGTTGATAATGCAAATAAGTTAATCACACATTTTTTGTTTTCTAGTGCATACAAAAGTATGTTTATACTATACTAAAGTCTATGATGTGTTCAATAGTGTTATGTGAAATAAACAGTGAACAAAACTTAATGAAATGTGACAGAGATACAAAGTGAGCACATGCTGTTGAAAAAATGCCAATAGGTTTGCTCAACAGAGGGTTGCCACAAACCTTCAATTTGTAAAATATCCAGTAACTGAGAAGTGCAATAATGTGAGGCATAGTAAAACAAGGTGTGCTGGGAACCGGAATTCCTTCAGATGTATGCTGTGTAGAGCTGATTCTGGATGATGCAAACAGAACACAGCATTAAATTGCATCTAATTTTTTGTTGAAGTAACATTGGTTTATTACATCATATAGGTGTCAGCTGTGGTGTATAGTCTTATAAATCAATATGTGCAATCTAATTTCTGTCCATCACCAAGCAGTTGACCTCTTTGACATGCTGTATCCATATCCATCCCCTCCCACTGTTAACATCTCACAGTGGCAGAAGTTCCTAGAGATTTAAGGTTGACATTGTCAACTGTCAGCCTTTTGGATTATTATCTCAGTGGGGTGACTTCAGCGGACACCCTCAGATGGGTGCTATTTAATGCATCAGGACCTTGCTAATCCTTGTGAGCTGCCTTTTTTTTATACAAAGGGAGAGAATACCTCAGATTCTGAGGATTACACAGGAAGTGGTGGGCAGCTAGCACTGAATAACTCTCGTTTCCCAGTGGAGTCCATATGTATGGATGCAGGCATGGCCTTTATGGTAGTGGCAGAGAGTTTCTCTAAAAGACATCGTGTTGGTTTAAAGAAAATAATCAAGGTCATGAAGCAAGCATTACAATTAACCTCATTTTAGACTTTGAAGTCCAAAGGAAAAAATTAAACAACTCTAAGTTAAAATTAAGTAAATAAAAGAAGACTCATAAATGATTGTGACCCTGGGTCACTGTGGATTCCCACTGACTTCCACTTAGTGTGTAGTTAAAGGGTTAATGCTGGGCCTACCAATGGTGCTTTGATTGGTGGGAATGTTTCAGATATTTTGCAATGAGCATGCAAAGGTGTGTATACGGTGCAGTTGCTAATGCTGGAAGTTGGGACAAATCCATGATCCTGGACCTGGTTTCCTATGCTGTTGTTTCTGAGTGTTTGTCTATGTGTGCGTTTATAGACATGCATATCTATCTATCTATCTATCTATCTATCTATCTATCTATCTATCTATCTATCTATCTATCTATCTATCTATCTATCTATCTATCTATCATCTATCAATCTATCTATCTATCTATCTATCTATCTATCTATCTATCTATCTATCTATCTATCTATCTATCTATCTATCTATCTATCTATCTATCTATCTATCTATCTATCTATCTATCTATCTAATCTATCTGTCTGTCTGTCTATCTATCTATCTATGCACATGTACATGTGCGTGCAAATATGTATGTGAACAGGTATTTATTTACATGTGCATGGGTTTTTGTGTATGTGAATATGTGACTATGTATGTGTAAGTGTATATGTAGGAGTGTATAAAAGTGTTTGTGATACATGCATGTGTATACATGCACATGTGCATAGATATATATGTGCATGTATATGAGTGTGTGTGTGTGTGTATGTGTGTGTCTGGGGCAGGGGTAGTGCTAATCCTGAGTCACTCATTGGTCTGTGCTCCTCAGGGATGACCTGACCCAGCTACCCTTCACCACCATGTGCATCAAGGAGAGCTTGCGCCAGTTCCCACCTGTGACTCTGGTCTCCCGCCGCTGTACCCAGGACATCAAGCTGCCAGATGGGCGTATCATCCCCAAAGGTACTCACTCACTGTGTGCTGCTCTACTGCCCACAGGGAACTGGTTATGCCTGGCCCATTGCATCATCCTTGTAGATGGGGCAGCTCTCCATGTGCTTGTTAATTTTGAGGTAATGGCAGAGAGCCAGTTCTGGCTTGCTATAGAGAATGGTGTGTGTGTCCAAGTGGAAAGAAGGTGTGGGTGTGGCAGGGTGGGCCTGGTGAGGGTGTAGGTAGGAAGGGTTTCATTCAGTTGCTAGATATATCTGGAGTTCGAGTCCTGTTGTGGGTAATAATGGGTGACTAGAGAGGCCTCAGCTTCAGACCCAGGCCCCGAGCATTGAACAGTCTTGGGGAGTAGTGTACAGTAGTACACAGACATGCCCAACTAAGTGGAGCCAGGGATTGACTAAAGGAAGTACAGGAGCTGGAGCAGCTCCAAGTAAGGAGAGATAGCTCTACTTGGCATGGAATACAGGTAGTGGAAGAGGGCACATGAGAGGCAAGCCTTAGAGGTTGGAAGTGAAAGTGAGAGCAGGTTTATGGAGCAAAGCCTCCAGGCACAGATTATGAAAGGTCCTGAATGCCAAGTGCAGGCATTTTATCTTGATCCTCAGGGCAGTGGGAGACATGGGAGGCATTTGAGGTGGGGAAGAGCAATGTCAGATATGAGTAAGAAAGATTCTTGTGTGGCTAGTATGGCACCAAGAAAGAAAATGATGTACTGCAGGGAGAAGCAGGTGGAATTGAAGGGCATTAGAATTTTTCAGGGAAGGATGAGTAGGAAGAGATGGCAGATGGCTCATAGGAACAGCATGACTCCAAGGAGATTTGGAGGCCCTGGCTCCCTTCTACCTCACTGACTCTACTCCTCCCCACAGGAATCATCTGCTTGGTCAGCATCTACGGGACTCACCACAACCCCACAGTATGGCCTGACTCAAAGGTGAACTCCTTCCTACCTCAGCCTCCCTTCCTCTCCTGGGAAAGGGCAATCATAGAGTATTTGGTCTCCTGTTCCCTTGCTTCCCAGGGAGTCAAATCATAGGACTGGGTGCAGGGTTTGAATGTATCTCCCTCCAGGTTTTGATCTGCTCACTGTTAATTTATTAGGTCAATAAATATTTATTGAGCACCTACTGTGTGCCAGAACCTGTGCTGGGGCAGTGAGAACAGAAGAAGACATTGTGTTTATCCTCATGGAGCACACAGTGAAGTGTGGAGAAGAAAATAAGTCAGATGTAAAATCATTTTGGGTGCTGATACAAATACACGGAGGGAATTAGGACTGAAGGGGTTGGGGAGTGGGAAGTGGGTGTGTGTGTGAGTACTTTAGTTAGATGGGTAGGAAGGGCTTTAAGGAGTACCTTGGAACTGAGACCTGAAACTGTGAAGAGCAGGGAGAAGTGTGACCCAGGCAGAGGAAAGGTAGAGGTGAAGTCCCTGTTGTGGGAAGGAGTCTGGCATGCTTGAACAGAGGGCAGGTGTGGCTAGATTGCTGTGAATCTCTCAGTCCAGCTGGGTCCCAAGGCTGAGGGAGGGAACCAGGTAGGGATGGCTGACCCCACACTGACCCCCAGGCCGCTCCTACCTAGGTCTACAACCCCTACCGCTTCGACCCAGACAACCCGCAGCAGCGATCTCCACTGGCCTTTGTGCCCTTTTCAGCAGGACCCAGGTAACTCTTCTTTTTCCCAGTCCAAGCCAACTGAGATCTGGTCCAGGCCTCGGAAGAACACTGAGATATTGGGGGGTGTTAGGGATGTACCAGCCAGGAGCCGAGATCACGTTCCATTCAGGTGCTCGTTCACTAACCTGGTACCCTCTGTGTACCAGGTCCCGAGGCTCGTATGCTCCCCGTGTTACCACTATTTCCATTACAGATGAGGAACTGAGAGGCACAGAGGGGGCGGCCATTAGTCCCAGGGAACCCGCAGCTCACACTGGGGCAGAGCCTGAGCTCACCTACTCCTTTACATTCCCCTTCCTCCAGGAATTGCATCGGTCAGAGCTTCGCCATGTCTGAGATGCGCGTGGCCGTGGCGCTGACGCTACTGCGCTTCCGCCTGACAGTTGACCGAACGCGCAAGGTGCGGCGGAAGCCTGAGCTCATCCTGCGCACGGAGAGTGGAATCTGGCTCAACGTGGAGCCGCTGCCCGCTCGGGTTTGAGCACCCGCGGCCACCAACCTGCCGATCCCGGGCACCCAGGCCCCGCCTCCGAGGGACCGAACTCTGCCCCTAAAGAGCCTGAGAGCAGAAGCCACGCCCCTCGAAGCTCCATTCTCGGAGGATCAGGCTCCTCCATTGGGCAATATGACGGTGTAGGCCACGCCTATTACGGCAAGGCCCCTCCTCCCCGAGACTCTGATCCCGCCCTGAAGTCGAGGTCCCGCCCTCTGAGCGCCTGTTTCGGCCCACTTGCGGGGCGGGACCAGGCTCCCGCGCGCCTTTTAGAGACTGGGCCACGCTCTTAAGGGCTCTGCGCTAGTTCTAAGATCCCTCAGAATCAGGTCCCCAGACATGGCCACCAAACATTACGAGGACATAAGATCACACACCTAAGATCTCTCGAATTTAAGCCGGGACCCCCAGGGATTCACTATGGCTTCTAAACTGAAGACTTGGAGCTGAAACCCTAGGTCCGCCTTGAACCAGAACATCATCTTTGTGAGGTCCACTCTCACCCCCCCCCTCCGCCCACCATCCCTCCTTGCTTTTATGGACCCATGCCTCAGGCATCAGTGTGTATCCTGGGACCACGGGTGGTTTCCTTTTGTTGTTTTGTAAACCCAGATCCCTCTCAAATATCTTCCTCCTTTGCTCAAAGGCCGTTGCCTACAGTTTTGATTTTTGTAGAATAAAATTAGGGGATGCAAACTTCCATCCATCCTCCATCCCCTTGCCTGATCAGACTCTACACCTGGAAGCAAGCAAAGAAATTAGAGGTCTGGGACAGCTGGAAAGCTACCAAGGGCAAGCTGTGGACTAGGATCCTGGGACTCCCTTGGTCCTTGGGCATAAACAGACTTTTGTGTCTGTGCATTCAGCGCGTGCATTCACGTGTTGAGTTGGCTGGCACTGATCCTGGAGCACCGCTGGGGTCAATTACTGCCTAGAGAGGACTGCAGGAGAGATGTAGAGCAAATACTTGTACATGTGAATGTTTGATTGCAACTTGTGGACAAGTGCTCCAAAGAGAGGTTGCATAATGAGAGGGGGGAGGTATTTCAGGTAGAGATTTGGTATAGAGTGTGAGCAGGGACAAGACAGGGCATGGTCAGATTTGGGGTAGCAGGGAGGTGGGTTGCACATGGACAGGTACTGGTGCTGGGAACTCAGTAAAGTGGGAGACAGAGGTCCAGGGAGGACAGGAAGGGTGGCTATCTAGTCATAGGGACTAGGGGAAGGGAGGAGGTATAGGTGATCCCCCAATCTTTGGCTGGGAGAACTAGATGGAGGGAGTAGTCCCTGAGTCAGTGATTCAGAAGGTGGGGACACTGATGGTGTATACAATAATTATATTCGTTCTTCAAATATTTATTGAACATCTGTGCTGGGCCAGGTAGTGTTTGAATCTTTGCATGATAACATTTAAAGGGGAAACTAGAAGACACATGATCAATATGCAAATAAATGGAGTCACACAGGAACGGACCTTGGGGGCCACTAGAGAGATTCTGAGTAGAGGTTTTCATGGAAATCTTTTGACTGTTTTGAACAGAGATTGTGGGAGCCAACGATGGAACTAGGGAAATCAGATGAGGGTGCATGCATTAGTGCAGGTGAGAGAAGTGATCATGGGTGAGCGGTGGCCAGATGGTCAGTGAAATCTCACTGAGAAGGGGCCATTGCAATAAAGACTTTAGGTAGGAGAGAGAGAGAGTCATGTAGCTATCTAGGGGAAGAGTGTCAGAGGCACACAGGTTACCCAGTGCAAAGGTCCTGGGGTAGGAACAAGCTTGGGGGCCTTGGAGGAGCATTGAGGAGACCAGGATGGTTGAAGAGAGGAGTATGGGAAGAGTTGAGAGCAGATGGGTGGTGGAGGCAGGTCAAGACAAGGCCTTGGGAGACACTGACTTAACAGGGCAACTATGGAGGCTTCTGAGCAGAGCAGGAGCACGATTTGTTATAGAGTCTTTGACTACTATGTTGAATGGACACTGTAGGAGGCAAGAGTGGGCTAGGGAGATTTGATGGGACTACTACATTATTCCAGGTGAGAGATGACAGTGGCTCAGACCTATTCGGGAGCTGTAGAGGTGAAGAGGTGTGGGCTGAATTCTGAAAAGAGATGATCGTTTCTGGGAGGCATCCCTGGCAGGTTTGCCTACAGATGGAATGTAGGGTTCCGGGGAAGGGACCTTCTGGAGAAGTTTGGAGCTCAGCACCTGGAAAGATGAAATGCCATCAACTGAGATGGGAAACAATGAATGGAGTAAATTGATCTGTCTGCTCGGCCTGTGCGTATGTGGTATTTGAGGGCTGACTGTCAATATGAACTAAGAGTTGGTTCTCAATCAAGCAGTTGGGTCGGCAGGTTTGGAATTCTGGAGAGTTCTGGGCTGTGGTGTACATTCAGGAAGCCTCACTATTTAGATTGTGTTAAAAAAAAACCCTAAGACTGGGTGCGAACCTTCCTCTGCGTGTGTGTATGTGAGCGCGCACATGCACAGAAGAGGGGTTAAAGACTAAGCCCCGGGATCTCCAAAATTATTATAATAACAATGAAATTTAAAATTGAGTAATTCCTGTGTGCCTTTCCCGTATATTCTCATTTAATTTCTGTGGGTACAGTTTCCATAGGAAGGGTACTGACTAGACATCCCCTATCCAAGAGTGAAACGACTCATTCAAGGCTCTAATAATTACATTCTCCGCGGGGCTTACAGTCCTTTTCTGCTTGATCTCAAGCTCCTACTCCTGATTTGGGTTCCCAGTCTCTATTTGCTTAAGAGGGAGGGCCACAGCAATGAGGTAGGGTTCTGGGGCTTGAAAATGAGTTCATGCTTTGCTGCGGATGCTGGGGCGCCCCCGCGCGGCATATTATGGAATCGTCGACTGGAGTCCTGACCCGTGCCACTCCCCGGCTAGTGTAGAAACAAGCAGTCGCGGGCCTTGCAGGAACTTCAGGTTCTTGCTGTCGCTGTCTCTCTTACGTCCCTGAGGGTCTCCAAAATCGCATCAATCCTCCAAATATTGCACCGGCTTCCCTTGGTCAGCTCTCAGTGCAACCTTGTCATAACTTGGTTTTCAAGGGAACATATGTGAGTTCTAGTCCAGGCTCTATCCTTCCTAGTGGTAGCCATGGACGATCTCTGTGTGCTCTCAATCCTTCCTTTGCCATGTGGATTTTACAGGATCATCATGCTTGTAATGCACATCGACTGCCATAAGAGTCGCCCCAGGACTATGCTCACCGTACTCGGTACTGTCATGAAAAACGTGGGGCCTCTGAGTGTGTCAGAGGCGCCCTCTGCTGCGTAGTTCAGGCATAACCGTCACTAAGGAGTGTGAGCTCCCTTAGTTTTCTATGTCTATGTGAGTGTGTACGTGCACATTCGTATTTGAGACTGTGAGTAGGTGCATGCATGTGTGCCCATGTGAGAATATATGTGCACCCACTCAAACATATACACACACGTAGGTTCATTCTTCAAACCCCCACATGTATGTTATTATACATCCCCCGCTTTTTTCGCCAAGGAGAAATATGAAGCTCAGCAAGGCTTACCCAGGGTCATACAACTGGAGAATGACAAAGCCTAACACTGACCCTGGAACCTTGGGTCCCAGCTCTTCTGGGAGTTTCCTCCCTCCTATAATGGTGAGGGAATGGATGCCAGTGTTATAGCCAGCAGGTTCCCTGATGTGTGTACCAGAGGAACCCAAGGCTCACAGCTGGTGCTGTATCTTTCTCTGTTATAAAATAAGAAAAATCATGGGGGTCAGGGAGGTTGTTGTAAGCACTTTATTCATTTAGCTCCTCTTTCTCTTCAAATATTACAAAGGCTTGATGTAAAAAAAAATTGAGTGAAAATGAAATTCTTCCACTTCTGCTCTTGCTCCCCATTTCCAGTCAACAATTTCGTGTGATTTCCACTCCTCCCCTACCCCCCTGAGGTTTAAAAATGCTGTATATGAACATTTATAAAACATATATCTAAACATTTATGTGCACATAAACTTTTTTGAGGACTCCAAACATGTTCAGGAAAAAGTATTACTGTATAATCACGTGCCAGGAAGCTTAGTAGCTTAAAATCTCACAGAGTTACAGTTTGGTTAGTGCTTAGCTGGGTCAGCTCCTCTGAAGCTCTACAGTCCATCTCCCAGAGACTCAGGACTGGAAATTTGCTACTGGCTATGAGTGGAGGTTGTACGTTCCTCTAATGAAGGCCTGTCATAGGCTGTGTGGACTTCTTTTTTTAACGTGGAAGCTGGGTCCAAGGGGCTGTATTCAGAGGGACCTGGAAAAACACGGCAAAGCATCTTATGATTTAGACTCGCAAGTTCCCCAAATTGCTGAGGATAGTTCAGATTCACATCTATTTCACTCAGGGAACTCCAGAGAAGCAGAGATAATAATGTCTACATGTCTCTCTGTCAATCTACCCACCATCTGTGAATATCTAGCTACCTGCCAATCTACTTACTTACCCAAGGGATTTTAAGAAACTGGCTATGAGTTTGTGGGTGGTGGCAAGTTCAAAATCGTTAGGGCTGTAGGCCACCAGACTGCCAGCTTGGGCAGGAATTGATGCTGCAGTATTGAAGCAGAATTTCTTTGCTGGGAAACCTCAGTTTTTATCTTTAAGACCTTTCAACCAATTGCATAAGACCTATTTACTTTGAAGCAAAGGGGTAATTTGATTCTGCAGAACTGAATGTAGATGTTAACTGTATCTAGAACACTTTTGACAGCAACACCTAGATTAGTGTTTATATAAATAACTGGTTGCTATATATAGCCCAACCTAGCTGACACAAGTACGAATCATCACAACCTCTCTGTAAGTGGATTAACAATGAGTACACCATCTTTAATTTACTGCCTGTGGAAGAGAGTTGGTCAATTTAAAAAAAAATGATATCACACTTCCCAAGGCTTCTTCAAGTCTTCCTTCTGCAGATTGGTATGATCACTGGTGGTTAGGGTAGTTTTTATGAACATTTATTCACCACTACATACATATTGAGAGAGAAAGAGAGAGGAGTGAGAGAAGAATAGGAAGAGGAAAAGGAAGGGCAAGGGGAAGAAGAAGAGGAAGGAGGAGAAGGAGGAGAAAAGGGAGGATGAAAAGTTTCTCCAAACTGTTGTGTGTCCTGTGAACTTTCCCAAAGTTTTCCTCTAAGCTTTCAGCCTCTAAACCAATTAAGTTGACCCTCTTCTACCAAGGCCAGGAATTCAGCATCTCTGTCAGCAAGTCTGTCAACATGGCTTTAGGAGCCTATGAGCTTTGAATTCTAGATCACATGGAGTAAGCCCCATAATCTGCTTCTGGGTGAGTGTTTGGTCAACCATGTAGGCTTCAGCATGGGGACCCATTGTGTCTACGTCCCTGACTGCAAGCACCCCATCAACCCTGTTTGTACCAGCATATTTGAGACTGAAGCAAAAACAACATGCATGCCCCATTTCCTGTGCTGCTTTTCATAAAACTGGAGCAGTTCACACTTCCATTTTAGCTTTCTGCTGAAAGGTCACCTCCTCAGGGAAGGTGACCCTCTCTGATTGCCCTGTCCAGAACACTGTTAGTTTCCTTCATCACCTCTACCATCTGACTTGGTCTTATTTCCTGCTGGCTTCACCCATCAGACATGAGCACCCCAACCAGAGACCTGTTCACTCTGTGTCCTGGTTCCTAGCACTCTGCCTGGCATGTTTTGTTGCTGGAATGAGTCAACTGGGAGATAAACATCCACCTCCCTCTTTTACTGAGGAGCACAATGCTACAGAGAGGGCAAGCAACTTGCCCACGATCAAACAGTCAGTGAGAGGTAGAGCTGGGATTTGCACTTGGTTCTGCTGAATATAGAAATTCCTTCCCATTTCCTGAGGAGGGGAAAGTAGCCTGTATGCTTGCTCTTAAGAGACCCAGATCTACTCTTGGGAGCTGTGTCTTCAGGGTGACACAAAGCAATTTCTCATCCGTTCTGTGTGAAAACTGCGTGCCCCCACTGTGCCAAAGTGTTATTTCTTCTTCAAGTAGTGTTTTAATGACAAGTCATAGGAATATAGTATGGGGAAAGAGGCATTAGAGACATGTAGCAAGCTAAAAGGCTAAAGACTCTGATTCTTCCTCCAGGTCAACTGTGGTGTGTGTATTTTTCTGGATGTATAACTGGACCTGAAGGCAAGACTGAAGCCAAAGGCTGCTATAGATGGTGCCCCTGGGTGGGAGGACAGGTGTGGAGAAAAGCACCAGATGAGATTTGCCCTGGAGGGCAAGAATTGGCGGAAGTGGAGACTGTGATAGGGATATAAGGAGCTGCAGAAGCAGCCCTCACTTGGCCCCTGTTCCAAGGGTCAGTCATTTCACAAGTTAGCCATTCAAGCCCCTGTCTTGCTGATCTTCCGGACTGTGGTTGTGGGTCTCCGAAGGACATGCTCCAGCACCCAAACTTGGAGGAGAGAAATTTTGCAAGTTTTGTTTTGCTGCTGTTGCAGCCATAGAGGAAGGCTAGGGCCCAGAGCTCATCGCACGGCTGAGCTGTGTGTGTGTGTGTGTGTGCTGTTTGTCCAGTCCTTTGGTTGCTACTGTTGTTTGCAGTGTTGCTTGTCTGACACTGTTGCTGCCTAGGGTACCTCTTGGCTGCTCTGCTGTTATTGCAGATCACTGCTTCCAACCTGCTGCCTCTGGCTACCACATGCTCCAGGTCTGCTGTGGTGGGAAGATTACATCTTGGGCATCTTTTGTTTAGGACTTCAAAACACTGGGTGATAAGTGGGATGAGATAACAGACCAATTCTGGCCTCAGGAACTCTAGGTTTTTCCTTGTTTGTTAAAAAAAACCCAATATTGTTCCTTGAACCTGTGGTCTTGTAACTGGGTGGAGCAACTGGGAAGGGTCTCAATAAGAAGAAATAACGTGGATGATACATGCCTTGATGGCAAGCAAGGAAAGATGCACTGTGCGTGAAATCTGGCAGGAGAGGGTAAAAGTTGCAAAAGAACAGCATGGAGAGCGATACTATCACAGGCTTTTGCCCTGAGAATGATTATGGGCTGTGGCCCTAGGATGGGCTGTAGACTGGAAGGTTGCCATCCTGGGATTTGGTCACCCCAGGGTAAGAGAAAAAGTTGCAAGAAACAGAAGCTTTGATTTGGAAACTAGAATTTGGACCTCTTGATATCGGGTAGGAAAACAGGCAAAACAGGTGCTTAATAAAACTTGCAAAGAGGGATCAGCTGGCCCTTTAAACCCAGCCAGCTACTCCTTAGGTCTTAGGTTCATCTCAGTCCATGCAAGTAGTAGCAAGACCACATAAACCTTAAGAGGTGACAAAAACAGATTTACTGTTTAAGAGGCCAAAACAAACAAAAGTCACTGAGGGTATAAGGAACCTCTTTGGTAATCTCACCAACCAGTCTAGTCTCTAATCCAAAAGGCTACAGGCAGCCTTCAGCCATGTGCTTCCACAAAATGGCAGCCGTCTCAACTTCAGGCCAGATGAAGAAGCCAAGATGGGTTCGTTGCTCCTTTTTCCAAAGTGGGAGATTCAAATACAACAAGAAAACCAGGATGGCACCCTCAATTTTTCTCCAAGAGGCACAGTTCCAACATTCTTTCAGTTCCAACTCCAAAGTGTATCAAGACTCACTTGATACAAGAGCAACAACAATTTCAGACTTCTCACAGTGAAAACAGCAACACAGCAAGCTCTCTGTAGGTCTCCAGACAATTTCCAAACTTTGCAGGTGCACATGCAGAAACACATATTCATAAGTTTCATATGTAGAGGAAACCTGACTCACATATCATTTGACGCTTACTTTCTCCTCTGCCTGTGTCTGCTGGAACTCCCTACAGCCCTGGGAAGGTTTATCTGGTCCATTTTACAGATGTGTACCCCAGGGTTCAGAGGGATTATGAGCTGTCAGATGATATTGTTTTGATGAGGTATTGGGTTTAGAGAGCAGGGTTCTCTGAAAAGTTTCACCAGAACTCCACTTTTAGCAGCAAATGGTGAGTTTCCCTGTAGGTAGAGATGCTTAATTATGACAGGGGCTCGGAAGGGGGAGATGGTCAGACAAGACACTATGCAGGATATAGTAGTAAATCTGCACACACACATTATTTATGACCAATCTACTCTGAGTTAATTGCCAGCCCAAAACCACTTCTGGAGGGGTGCAGGAATAATAGAGGTGGTCAGACAAGACATCATTCAGGGTAGAGTAGTAAATTTGCACACAAGTATTATTTATGACTTATTTACTCTGAGTTACTTGCCAGCCCAAAGATACTGGAGTGTGGAAGCCAGTGCTATCAGAAGACCAGCCTCAACACCCTGGGAGTGTGAAACCAGGCATGTAGGAATTGATAAGTCTGGGGGCTGGATATCACAGGCTGTAGACATCAGCAAAGGCCTGCTGCTCAACTGTCTTTGTTCAACTCACTATAAAAAGCCAGTTGGAGGCCATGCACAGTAGTGGGTGCCTGCAAGCCACAGAGTGGACCAGAGATCGCAGTTCGAGTCCCACCAGGGGCAACATAGTGAGACCTAGTTCCAAAAAATTAGCTGGGCATGCTGGCAAGCATCTGTAATCCCAGCTACCTGTGAAGCTGAGGCTGGGGATTGCTTGAGTCTGTGGTACCCTGGGCAACGTGAGCCTGCGGTTCCACAGGCAGAAATAGTGAGACCTAGTCTCAAAAAAAAAAAAAAAAAGTCAGTTGGGCAGTTCCTGGGGAGGCTGGGATAAGTTGACAGGTGCATGACAGTGGGGGCTGCTCTCAGCACAAGAATGTGTGCAAAGGTAAGAGTAAGAGTATCGCCATCCCATCTGACAGCCAAACTGGGAGAAGTTAGCACTCTACTTATATGAACATCTGTTCCATATAGGAACTCAGAAATTGGCTCAAACATTTTTATCAGAGATAAGATGGGGGAAAAAAATCACACTGGGGGAGCCATGTTGTTTACATTCTTTGTAAAAGAATGTAAAAAATGAAAAATGAAAAAAGAATGTAAAAAATGAAAAAATTCTTTGTAAAAAAAAAAACTATGATTTTTACATTCTTGGTGGTGTGTGTTTTGGGATCTCTACTGTGCAGCTCCAGAAAGATGGGAAACATATAAACATTCAAGTGAAGCAAAGCCTTCCATGATTATAGTCACAAGAATTTTAGCGCTGCAGCAGCTCCCAGTCCAGTGTTAAGAAACATTCTCCCAGGACATAGAATGCCAGGAGGTCCTGTACCACCAGGGTTCTTTCAGCCTTTTATGTCACCTCAGTGTGTCCAAGGCCCACATTGAGGTTCCCTAACCATGTACTTGGAGGAGACCCTAGAAGTCAGCCATTACTTCCCAGTGGAGTGGACCCAACTCGACAACAAAGACATCCAAATATGGGTGGGTCAATGCAGAGAATGACTCCTCCAAGAGGAATGGTGTCCTTAGGGCCACAGCACTATGGAGGTACAATGAGATTCCCGCTGAATGCTTTAGGCAGCCCTGGGATGCCTGGAATGAACAAGGGGCCAGGTGGTGGCAGACCTTGGCCAAACCTAACAAATGCCAATTCAATACCATACTCTTCAGCATCTCCTGGGAATGATGTAGGTTCCCCCAGGAAGTGGAGGGCCACTAGGGACACCCATCATGCCTAGTCCAGCAGATTCAACCAACTCTGAAGACAACATGTATACTTTAATGAATGCACTATCTCCCGGATCTAGCAGGCCTAATTTTCCAATGGGCCCTGGGTAAAATGGTCCTATAGGTTAATTAGGAGGAATGGAGTCACATCACATAAAAGGCTCTTTAGGTTCAGGAGATATGGACAGTATTTCCAAGAAGTCTCCCAATAATATGGGCCTGAGTTATCAACTGGCCCTCCAAGGGATGATGGCGAAATGGGGGGAAATTTCTTAAATCCTTTTCAGAGTGAGACTTACTCCTCAAGCATGACAATGAGTGTGTGATCCATTATCAAGTCTCCTCAAGAAAACCACAGTGAATCAGTCCTTCACAGAACTACTGCAGAAGGAAATTATTCATCACAGTGTAGAGTTAAACAAAACAATCTCAGTCACCCCAAACCAACCTTTATATTTCCCGCTCTCTCCCCTTCTTTGTGAAGAAAAGCAGCCAAACATGATTCAAACAACTGTACGGAACAGCATATTAGAATTGTCCTAAACCAAACTGCAAATAATTATCTGTGTATGTGTGGGAAAGAGAATGTATTGTATATGTGTATGTTATACAGACATATACACATACATACATTGACCCACAGAACATTGTAAAATATTATCACATGACATCTTAAGTAGAAATAAATAGGGACTTTTATTTTATCCCTTTTTTCATGTTTACAATTTAATTATTAAAAGTTGCTCCTGCCCCTCCCTGAACCATTTTTTGCTGTGTATATCACTGCTTTATATGAGTTATTTTTTAAGGTGAGCTCAGATATTATGGTTTCTTTAGGGTGTAACCCCCCCCCCATGCCATCTTCTTGGTTGCTGACAATCTATCTGATTAAAGTGCACTTTAAGGATTCAACTTGTGTCTCTGTGTCTCTGCTTTATTGGCCTTTGGTGGTGACAGGTGGCCACAACTCCAGTCATTTGGTTACAGTTATAGCCAAAGGGCAGGTTTATTACATAAAAAAGAAAGAAAACAACCGTGCACAGACACAAATGGGCAGAAAGAGCTGCCCCCAAAGGGACAGATGCTCCCAAAGGTTGCCATCATCAACCTCCCCAAGGTTCTCTCACCCACATCTCTTTCAAGGTTTGTTGAGAGATGCCTGCATAGGCACAGGGGACCAGGAGAACTGCCTTTTGCCAGGGCAGAAATTGTACATATGTAAGGTTCTTTTGGGGAGGGGTTCATTCCTCTATGAAATTATTATCCAGTCTAGGGTGGGACTAAATTTACTGTAAGGACCAGTGATCCTCTACACTGGCCCTCAGTCTCCATATCCCCACCTCTGGTCTGGATACTTTCTATAGCAGCTGGTCCTGAGGAATTTTCATTTCTATCACTGACTTAACATCTTTGTAAATCATTTCTGTACTACATCCAGCTTCTGATCTTTTGACGTCTCTATCCTAAATTTTCTACTCTTCTCCTTTATCAACCTAAGGCTGGTCACTCTCAGAATGGCAGCCACTATTGGTCTCACACCAGCTCTGGGAGGGCATGAAAGGCCCCCTAGAGAGGGACTGGCCTCTATCTTTCCTCCAACACTGTCTGTGACATCCCCCAAGTAAGGTTTGTGTGAACTGACTGCCAAGAAATTCCTTGTTGATGAGAAACTACTGGGAATGCTTCCACCTCCTCAGGCTCAGAAGGAAAGGTTTGAGGTTTCCTGCAGGCATTGAAGTGGCAAGCATTGAAGTGGCAAGGACATGCATTTGCTGAATATATTGCCTGATCAGGATGGGGCTCTTTTAACAACATAGCCTATTCTTCCTCTTCATTTGCATCCTGTTCAAAGGTCACCTCCTCCTGGAAGGCCCCATATCACTATCATTGTCTGTTATATTATTTGTCATTCATTGGATCATTGCCTGTTAGTCCCTTTGTTAGTGGGCAGAATTAAGGGCACCCCAGGACTCTCAATCCTGCTTGGTCTAAATAGGTTCTGCTATCCACTGCATAAAGACAAAACAGACTATTAATATATAAGATCGTCAGTAGAAAAGAAGTTTAATTATTATGCATCAAGAGAAGAGAAAGGAAAGTATTGAAACTCAAAGTTACCCACCTGCTATTGGGTAAATGCCAGACAAACAAGGTAGGCACAAAACAGGACTACTGAGGCCTGAAAGCATGCAACAAGTCTAAGGCACCTTCTGGTAGGAATCATAAGAAAGGGGCAGAAGAGGTCAGGAAGGAAAAGAATAAAGTCAAACTACAAGTTAAGATAAAGACTGTCATTATCAGTCTCCCCAAGGTTCTCCACCCACATCTGTGTCAAGTGTCTTCTTCTACATACCCCAAATCCTTGGCACAAGATCAAGGCCAAGAAGCAAGCACAGCTTCTTCATATGGCTCTGCTCCATGTACCTCCCCCAGGTCTTCTTCTTCTCCTGATACAGGATGATATGGGGCACTAAAATTCATCCAAGACAGTGGCGCATAGCTTACTGGTTATTATCTGGGTCCTTCTTATCTGGTGCACACAATTACATCACAACTTAAGTTTAAGGAACAACAATATTGAGATTTTATTTTTTTACAAACAAGGGAAAACAAAGAGTCAATGAAGCCACAGTGGCCAGTTATTTTGCCCCAATTATTGTTCAGTCTTAAAGTCCTAAACTAAAGGTCATGCGTCCAAGATGGCCTCTTCCTGCGATGACAGACCTGAATCAAGTATTCCAGACAAGAAACCACAAGACCAAGATGGCATCTTCCATATTCTGAACAAAAGGCCAAGATGGTATCTCAAAAGCATTTACTTTTTTGTCTCTGGGATCTGGAACCTTGTCTCTGGTATCTGGGTTCACAGAGACCTTTTTCCAGGAACTTTCCCTCTTCTGTATTTAAGAGTCCCACAGATTTCATTTTTCTCAACAAAAGACCTACACTTGAGTTTCTAAGATATTTTTCCTCTTCGCTGGGGTGGTCAAATGCTAGGGTGACTGACCTCCAGGATGGCCGCCCTTTGGGGCTGAAGCCTGGAGTGGTTGTGTTCCTGGGATAAACCCAGGAAAAAGATTTCCCCTCATTCTTTTTATGCAGCTCCTTATATCTTTTATCAGAGTCTCCACCCATGCTGATTCTTTCTTGCCCTCAAGGCATACCTCATCTGGTGCTATTTAGCTTCACTTGCAACCCCTCCAAGGTTTGCCACATATAACAGACTTTGGATTCTTGCTTTTCTGCCCAGGTTACATTTCCTCCTTTATCCCAGTCTTCTCTAGCATCTTCTCTCTGCCCAGCTCCACCCTTCCTTGGGTGGGGCAGGGAAACTGGAAATTCCTTGGGATTACCCTGTTACAATACTAGCCCGAGACCAGATTTAACACAGTGATAATTTTATTTTCTCTTAAGGCTCCGAGTGTGGACTGAGCCTTGTCATCTGACACTTCTGCACCATACCACACTGTGTGGGGCCAATTTGGAGGCCATGGGCCTAGATTGTCCACATGGTTCTTCCACATGATTGGTAGTGAAATTGGGAAAGAAAACAAACAAAGCAGAGATGTTAATTAAACTTACAAACAGGAGCAGATGACCCTTTAAAGCCAGAGACTCATCAGGTTTGTCCCAGCCTGCACAAGCAGTAGCAAGATCACACTAACCTTAAGAGGAGGCAAAAATAAGAGTTATTATAACTAAAAGGATGGAATAGACAAAAGTCACAGAGTGTACAAGGGACCTCCTTTGATTATCTTACTGCACAGTTTGGTCTCCAGTTCAAAAACATGTGGGTCCTTCAGCCACATGCTTCCACAAAATGATAGCTATCCAACTTTCAAACCTAAGGAAGAAACCAATTGATCCAACTCCAAAAGTGGGAGATTCAAACTCAACAAAAAATAAAGATGGTGTTTGTCATTCCTCCTCAGAAAGGAACAGCTCCAGCATTCTTTCCAAGACTCACTGGAAACAACAACAACCATTCCAGACATCTCATGATGAAAACAGCAACACTTCAAGTTCTCTTCAGGTCTCCAGACAATTCCCAAGTTTTGCAGTTTCAAAGTTAAAGCACATTTTCAAGCACCAAATTTCCAAGTCAGCTTGGAAGGTCATGAAACTGGGTGGCCCTAACCCCCCCCCCCCTCCAGGTTGTAGCATTTAACAAGGTACTCTGCTCCCATTGGCGGGTGGCAGTTTAAAAAGGAGGAGAGGAGAAGCCGAGAGGGAAAAAAAGTTGGAGGAGCAGCATCCGGGAGAAGCCGCGAGAGGGGGAGAGAGAAAAAGTTGGAGGAGCAGCGTCCGGGAGAAGCCGTGAGAGGGGGAGAGAGAGAGAAGTTGGAGGAGCGGCGTCCGGAGGAGCGGCCAGAAGTGGGAGTTGGAGGAGAAAGCCCCCTGCAAGAGTGAGCTGGAGGGGACGAGGAGCCATGGCGGCCGGCAGCAGTGTGGCCAGCGTGGAGAGTGTGGCGTTGTGGCAAGGTGCTGTGGGGAGCTGGTACCTAGAGACGGCCAGCGATTTGGAAGGCTGATTTCTTCATCAGCCACCGTGGAAGAAGCTTGAAGCACCTGGGAGAAGTCGAGCAGCGTGGGACACCGAGAGAAAAGAAAGGAAAGAGGAGATGCCGGCGAAAGGACTGGACTTTGCCAAAGTGCCTTCCTCTGAGGTTCAGAGGGGCAAAGGATTCGTCATTGGACTGTGCACTGTGCCTTGGGGACCTTTGGGTCTGAGAATGGTGACTGGGGTAAGATAACTGCCATGTGCGGCTTTCACGACGTTTTGTTCTCCCTGTTCAGCTCCCTTGTTAATAAAACCCTGTTGTTAATTGGTATTTTGGAGTGGCAACTGCTAGGCGCAGGTGAAACGGACCTTGGGGTTTGCAATTTGGAGGCTTTTGCCTCGTGCCCCGTCCCGAGATCAGTCACAGGTCACAAGTTTCTCCAATATGCTTCTCCAGGCTCCTCCTACCCCAGATTGGGGATGGAAGCCCACAACTTAGCTTCCTTCCCTGCCCTGCTGCCACATATGGCAGCAGTAGTTTTGAGGCCTCCAACCTCCTTACTGTTCCTCTGCTCTTTCCCTTCTCCATCTTTGTCTCCCTCGGTCCCTCTCCTGCCGCATTCATTGTTAAATTCCCTCTCTCTGTTCCTCTCTTGAAAAACCTTGGCTTCCCTTCTCCAAGTCTTCACCCAAGAGGGCAAAATGGCTACCATCCTAATGCAGTATTATCATGCTGGGGCCATGGCCCCACAACTTCACCATAACACTCTTATCAGTAATTTCTTCTAGCTGGGAAATTGGCTGGGGCTATAGTGAGCGAGCCCTTTCCATGTGATGGGGATCATTACAACATAGTAACTCATTCTGGGCTTGGGGGTGGGGGTTTCAAAGCCAGTCCTCTTCCAGGTCCACAGCTGGCATGGCACTGCCTCCCAAACTTGTGCTCATGATATACTCCCAGACTTGTATAGATTTGGCAAGGAGGGAAACAATTCCTTCTCAATGGAAAAACTATTTGCAGCTTCTGGGCCTTTGCAGTCAGGATTATTCATTTCTAAGATGTGTTGGTGATACCAATGGTAATGGTCTGAGGACTGTGGCTTACTAATACCAGGGTGAGGCCTGAGCCTGGAGTGTAAGAATTCATCAGAACAGGTGGGTTGAAATGTGCTACTAAGAAAAACAGCAGGTGAGATGGGAAAAGACTGTGCATGAGGGATTTGGGGTTCCCTTTTTTTTTGGACTTTACTGAGTGGAGTCAGTCAAGGCCAATTATCTGCTGGGAGGTCTGGTCTTGGTGTTGACCTATGACACAGAATATGTCCTGACCTCTGCTCCCACATTCAGAGATACAATGGTCTGTCTATGACCTGGCTTCTAGAGCAACCTTATCAATTTAGCCATTCAAACCTCCTAAACCTGTATGCTGGGCAATTGATGGGAGCTTAGTTTATACCTTTATTATGTGATATCCAATGAATATCACATTTTGAGTAACCAGTCCTTACAGTTCGTGACTGTGAGAGCCTTCCCCCCTAAATATTTTATGAACACCTACTATTAGACATTCCTTTTGTTTGCAGTTTGCAGTGAGTAAAGTTTTGTCTGCTGTGTGACCAAAGAGTTATTGTACCTCTCTGAACCTGTTTCCTCTTCTTCCTCTCCCCCTAGACCTAACAAGCCAGTTCTGCTCCTTTAGCCTTGCCCCTGGATCTTCTCTAGAAGGGGCACTGCGGTGGAGAAGGTGGAAGAACCTAGGGAGTGTACCCCAAATTAGCTGCCTGGAGCTGCATCAGGTGGGGCTGGAAGGTATAGAGAGTGATGGTGGTGAAATTTAGCATTTCCTCTAATGTAGCCAGAAGATAAAAGGTTAATATTATGTTAACTCTTTTGCCTATTATTTCAAGGCCCAGATGGGGAACCAAAGAATGACCATTCTAGGATGAAGATAATGATCTTTTGTTTTTGGTATTTTAGATCTCAAGTAGTGCTTGGCCAATATTATGCTAGTTTAACTCCCTGCACTATTGTTCCAAGGCTCAGGTGGGGAATCATAGCTGGGCTAAGCCAGAGTGTGGCTGATAGTCACATTATCAGTACTCCTGCTGGGAAAGGGAGCAAAGAAAAGGGGATAAAAGAGAAAGGTGCAGGGACTACCAGAGATGAATTTTGAGAGGAATGGGATTAGATTGGATTTTTAAAATGTGGATTGGATTAGACTATGGTTTGAGTTTATTTTTGGCGGGGGTGAGGGTAGATTTGAGATTGAGCTTTTTGGGGAAATTTGAGTGGTTTTTTTTGGAAGGTCTGATAGAATTTTTGAAAGAGATGATTGATAGCTTTTGGGAGAGATAGAGCTCTTGCAGGAGCTCTGTTTGAGCTTTGTAAGAAGGAGATCAAAACTGGTTTTTGAAGGAGATCTGAACCAGTTTTGAGAGGAGAGCTGATGTGGCTTTTGGAATTTGATATGGCATTGGACATCTGACATCAGAAGCTTGCATTTACTCTGTAAAGAAAAGGACCTGAGAGCTGTTGAAACTTTTGGGGCTCCCAGTGTTTCCATCTTTGAAAGATGGGAAGCTGGATGAAGTCAGAGAAGAGGTGATCATGATGGAGTGCTGAGTTGCTGAGAGAGAGAGAGAGAGAGAAGAGAGAGAGAGAGAGAAGAGAGAGGGAGAGAGAGGCAGAGAGAGGGGGGTGTTTTAAAATGAATCACACTAAGACTGAGGTAAAACCCACTCAGCTCCCTGAGAAACAGAAGCGAGGTTCTTTTCTGTTTGGAACAAGTGTGAGGACTATTAGGTTCTTTTAGTTTATCTTCTCCTATTTGTGAATAAACCCCATTGTTTACCCTTTGCACAAAAGTTTGATCTCTGGGCAACGGCTTGCATAGGGGTGGAAGAACCCTCACTGACTAAAATTAAAAGAGGTGACCCCCTCCTCATCTAATAACACTATCATTTCTCAAATGGGTGAGAAACACCTAACTTCGCAGGTCTCTTCTCCCTCCCTTTGCAGCTAGGACATGCAGAGACCTCCTACGGCTGAAATCTCTTCACAAGGAAATTTGGAACAAGATCTAGACAAAATGTACCTCTCTCAGGCCAGCATTGCATTGAAACATGGGAAGGTTCACACACCTGCCCAAATGAGTTATTGGAAGATTGGACTTTGAAGAATGACAGCCACTCAGAGTGATGGAAAGGAGTTAGGGATTTATTAAAGGGAAGAGAGTAGATAGAGTGTAGCTCCTGAGGGGAGGAGTTTCTAGTGAGGTACCTGTGTGGTCAGTTCTTAGGCAGTTTTATTTTTTTTATTTTTTTTATTTTGTTTTGAGACTAGGTCTTGCTATTTTTTTTTTTTTTTTTTTTTTTTTTTTTTTTTTTTTTTTTTTTTTGCCTGTGGAACCGCAGGCTCTCTTTGCCCGGGTACCACAGACTCAAGCAATCCCCAGCCTCAGCTTCCCAGGTAGCTGGGATTACAGGCGCGCGCCACCACGCCCAGCTATTTTTTGGGACTAGGTCTCGCTGTGTTGCCCCGAGCGGGACTTGAACCGCGATCCCTAGCCCCGGCCGCTTCATAGGCTGAAGCTTACAAGCACGAGCCACCGTGCCCGGCTTTCTTAGGCAGTTTTATATATTCTTTCTAGATGGGCTTCTGACTTCCTGCTGAGTCAGGCACTGTTGTAGTCTCCAGCTTCATTTCCAGCTGTTGTTTTTTTCTTCTTATTGCCTTCCCCTCAGTCAGCAGATGTTTTCTTCTGATAGTGAATTTGATAAGTTTGGGGGGGGGTAAGAGAGGGGCATCTCCAGTTAGTGGACACCAAGCTGGTTACTGTCTCACTATTACCCTCCTAGAAAAACTGAACATGGGGAGGACTATCATAGCCCACAGTCAGAATGAGCATGGGGCAGAACAAGAGATCCACTTTGGGCCTACCAACTCTGACTTCCTCTGTCAGGAACCAGTCACAAATGACCCCTTGCAGTCTTACTCCGATGCCTCCATGACCTCCTGCTACTCAGTTCTTTACTCCCAGAATCTCATAGTCTGGGTGATCCCAGTCAGACCGACTTCTTTGTTCCCCTCTGTTGCTTTGAGGCAGGGCTTGAAACTATCAAACTGTGTGGCCCAGAGGCAAGGAGGTTTTGGGTCTTCCTTCTAGGTGCTGAGAAATAGTGTGTAACATGGTCCTGGCCTACTCAGGGAAAAGAACTTCAAGATGTTTTGGGACAAGGCTTGGCTTGTTCCTACTCATCCTACCTTATCAAGTTCATGTTTTTTGCCTGCAATGCCCTGGCCTTGAAAGGATAAGAAAGGCTGTAAACTCAGGGGCCTTAAATCACTTTTGTGGCTCTTCCAGCCCAAGAGCATCCTGGTCCAATACCCACACCACATGACTGAGCTGCTTCCTCTCCAATTCAGCAGGCTCTGCTTTGGAGTTCTGGGTGGCTGCCAGGTCGGGAAGGAGGCAGCTGTGGGACTGGCTGATTTAGTCAAGCCCGCCTCCCGCCTCTCTTCAGAGGTTGGGCAAGGGACAAAGACCGCCCAGGAGGAGGGAAGAGGGTACTATGTGAGATCGAAAGTGGAAAGTGCCGCTGTAGCTGCAGAAGGTGCAAGGTTAGAGGGGGCAGGGCTAGCACTCCAGTCCAGTGTCCGGAGGGACACTGCCCAAGGCAGGGATGGCTCCAGGGAGTGAGCTGGCCCCAGGGATGGTGGTTTCCTTGTAACTGGGGCCCTTCCTTGTAGCTGGCAACTTCCGCTGATTCAGCTTGACTGTCTCTTCATTAGTCATGCTCCCTCACGCTCTCTTTGGATCCCCTTCTCCTTCCTCTCTGATTCTCCTCCCCCTCTCTGACCCATTGTTTACACTGCTTCTCTGCCCCTTCTATTTCTCATCCCATTGACCCTTATCTCCTTTTGTCCTCTTTTAGTTTGTGATCTCTACCTGTCTGCCTCTGAACACACTGACAGACCTTCCCTGCCTCAGGTACTCACTCTCTATCCTGGTTGCCCCGTAGGATGCCACAGCTGAGCCTGTCCTGGCTGGGCTTCCAGTCCATGTCTGTCTCCCTGTGGCAGCTCCTGCTGCTGCTCGGGGCCTCCTGGCTGCTGGCCCGAGTCCTGGCCTGGATCTCTGCCTTCTATGACAACTGTTGCCGCCTGCGTTGTTTCCCGCAGCCCCCGAAGAGGAACTGGTTTTTGGGCCACCTGGGCCTGGTGAGTGTGGGGGTAGGACAGGTGCGGGTGTCATGTGGATGGACTAAATGAGGGGCTGGGAGTGGGGTATGAAGTCAGAGTTAGGCTGTGGTTTAGGGCAGCAGGAAGTAAGGGAGGTCAAAGGAGGTCCTTTCCTCACTCCTCCATCAGGCACACTACTCTTGTTGTCTCTGTCCACTTTGTGCCCCAACTCCTTTCTTGTTCTTGCCTTCCTCACCTGAAGCCTGTATGCCCTCCCACAGTACATCTTCAAGGGGATCTTGGGGCAAGCTACACAGAGTTGTGTCCCCTGTCACCACCCCTGAACTTAAGGCTTCCTGTTGTGCAGTCCACAGTTTAATTCTCTTCTGACCCTTCTCTGTTGGCCTGGGCTAGTGACTTATCCTCTCTGGGCCTCCATTTCCATCTAAGGATTAGTTCCTGTAGAGGGAAGTCGCAACTTCTCTGGGCCAGAGGACAGGCAGGGCAGGTTCTCATTCTTCTCTCCTTCCTTAGGACCTGTCCTCTCCTTATCTTGCCTCCCACCCTCAAGGTAATCAAAAGGTCCCATTGCCCAACTTGGATAAAAGTAAAACACTCTTCTTTCCAGAGTAATCACTCTGGGTGCTGATCTCATGGCCAGATGTCTGGAGCAGGGGCTGCTGGTCCATCATCCTTGTCGTATCCCCAGAGGCCCTCTGTTCTTGCTGTGTCAGGTCTCTCCTATCACAATCACACTTTGGACTTTTTCATCACCTATGAAAAATATGCCCCACAGTCATCAGCCCAAGTGTTGCAACGTCCACCACCCCTGCTTCTTCAGCTTCTTTGCCACCCCCCCCTCCGCCATCTGAGACCTTGCCAGGATAACCAGTCCTTGTTACATTGAGCTGACAGTGCTCTATCTGTCCTGCTTCCTTGGACACCTCTAGCTTAGTATTCCAGTGTCTGATCATGGGCTAAAGTCTTTTGCCAACTAGACTTTTCTTCACGGCTTTTTGGAAAACCTGGTCAGTTCCCTCAGGTCCTCCTGTTTAGGTCAGTTGTAGCTTTCTTCTACAAGGCCCTGCTTGTGCTCAAATATTTAATTGTCTAATTATTTGTATATCATCTATCTCTCTCACCAGAGAGATAGATAGCTTTGGGGATCAGTCAAAATATCTACAACGCTGAGTCCCAGAACTGATATACACAAGGTTCTTATAAATGTTTGATGGTGTTGAGGTCATGTCCCATCATCCGAGGCCAAAAGGATGAGAGTAAGTTATTTTCCACCCCTCCCCCAGTCCAGTTACACAGAACAGCTTGTTCTGAGCTAATTGTGAAAATTTCGTGAGATTCTGTCTTGGAATGTTCTCTGTGACCTGTGCAGTCAGTGGGAATATTACAAAGTTACTCCAGGTCTGTCTTCCTCTGGAGGGGGGCTGGTCTTGCTTACTCTTCCCTCTTTCATTTTCTGTTGCTGTGTGACTTTGGCTGAATTATTCTCCCTATCTAGGTCAATCTCATCAAGTACTTAAATCCTTACCCCAGGATCCTTGGGGAGCAGAGATCAGTTTTCAAAGGTGAAAATAACTTATATTCATTAGCCTGAAGCATTTGGGGGTATTTGTCAGACTATACTGTGAGCATCCCAAGACTGAAGAGGAGGCCTCAAGGCATGGTCTCAGATTCCTTTATTTGCAAAAAACACGATTAGTAAGCATGTCCATAGCTTTGGGAAAAATAGATGGGAAGACTATGAGGGTTAGACAAATGATAGATAAAAATATAGATGGTACATAGACAGAAGGACAGAAAACATTGTGCACAGAGCCTGGCTAGCTGAAGGGACTTGTGCAAACCAGTTGCCATAAAAAGAACTGGAAGCTGTAGACTAGTCATATAGAACATGAGACAATTGGGACCCAGTCCCAGGGCCACTGTGCTCCCTGTAAACCCTCCCTGGTAGGGACCTCCCCTACCCCTCCCCTACACCACCATAGCTGGTATCCCCAGATGAGAAAAACCTTGTTGAATCAAAGTCAGCTTCCTTTTGTACAGAGAGCATTTTTTTTTCATGTGTACTGGAATACACCTTTGAGACATGGAATGACCACCGAGACCCTCCCACCCAGAAAGAGTAGGAGGTGGAAAGAAGCAGATTTCACTCCACCCACGAACAATTTGGGCACACTGTCCCTTGTCAAGGCTGTAAGGATGACCTGGCATAGTCCTTTTTTGTGATTGATGGCCCTTGCCTTTCTTATAGGCCAATTCCAAGGACTATGTATATATGAATGTATGTACACATATGGGTGTGAATGTGTCTATATCCATCCATGCATCCATGCATCCATCCATCATCTATCTCTCATCTATCACTTATAAAAACAAAGAGATGTAGAGTGAAGGGACAGGGGAAGGCGTATAGGTAGACAGATGTAAAAAAAAGGACAAACAAACCAGAGAGAAACTAATTTAGTGAGATGCAGAAAGGGTCTAGGAGATGAGTGGTTTTGGTGGTAGAGGGTGCATCAGTCAGCTCCCCTGTTGGGCCTGATCTCAGCCCTATCCATCTCCAGGTGAAGAGCAATGAGGAAGGTTTGCGCCTGGTGGAGGATCTGGGTCACTACTTCCGTGATGTCCATCTCTGGTGGATGGGACCCTTCTACCCAATCCTGAGACTCGTCCACCCTAAATTTGTTGCCCCCTTGCTCCAGGCCCCAGGTACCTCTCAGAAACTCTTACTCTCAAATTCTCCCCTACCCCTTAACCCTTTCCATCTCTGGACAGACCAGGCTGAATGGGGAATGGGCAACATCAACAGAGACTCTGCTGCTGATTTGCTGGACGAGTGGGCAGCTCCCTACCCCTCTCTGGTTGCTAAGGTTTTCCAGTTTTGAGTGATGGAAAGGCAGCACTGTGAGATCTAAGTAAAAAAAAAGAAACCTGCTGGCTAAAAAATTCAGGGAAGTTTGTTTTTAGACACAGTTGGATTCAGGTCTTAAATAATGCCATTAGAAATCTGCCTCTATCCTCTAGTTTTGCGTTTCTCTGTGATGGGTTTATAATCAATCTGGTAAAGATGAATCCCAGGAACTCAATCCCCAAAGAAATGTGAATTCAATTCCTGCAATCCAGAAAAAGTGCAGGATTGTCTTCAATTGACCTGACCTGGGTTGCAGGACCCATTCTTCATATTTCTATTTACCCAGTCACTATCCATCTATTATCTCTATAAATCTAATATGCATCCATCCACCTGCTTACTTGTCTACCTACCTACCTGCTTATCAAAAACAAAAATAAACAACAAAGCAGAGAGATGAAGAGAGTGAAAGAACATGAGGAAGTTTATAGATAGATACTACTATTTGATTTCTGAGGAGGATGGAGTGGCATGGTCACCCCTCCCCAACTTAGATTGAGAGTGGAGGAGGTATGGGTACTAGTTCCAGGAGAAGCAGATGAGTGTTATGTAAGTAGTCACCACAAATGTTCATCTACCAGTATTCCTGGTAGGTGGAAATTTCCTGGGTGATGAAAACTGAGTAAGACATAGTGACTTGCTGACACCCCTCTTAGGTCTACTGTTTTTGGCTGTCCTGGTTGCCTTTGTTGAGAGACACCCAAAACTGAAAGTCTGTGGTGGGGAGAAGGTTAAGTCATTATTTAGGAAGATCCCACAGGTGGGCCATCTATGTCATTCAGTTTGCTCAAGGGGCTGGTTCTTAATAGGTGGCGGCTCTTGGTGGGTAGAACTTAGCATCTGAGGAAGGTAATATCCTTTAGGATGTCTAAGAACAGAGGAGTCCATGAGTCTAAGCATTTCAGTATAATGTGGAGAAGGACACTGAGGAAGACTGGGTTATGCTCTGTGAAATTAGTGGGACTATATTTAAATTCTGTCTGAGGCCTATCTGTGGGATATTCTGATCTTGTGTCAGATTTTCTTGGGGCCATGTCAGAGAATGTTGTGTCACATCTGGGTATGTCATGCATGTTCGAACCATATCAGGATGTCCCAGGAGATGTTAGAGAGTACTGGGAAGACATAGTGTCCCTGGCCCCTTTAAGGACATTTATAGATGTTAGGCCATATTTGCATGTCTTGAACACATCAGTGTATATAGGACCTGGGCCATGGTGAGCAGAGGAATGCTTTGACCTCTTGGGGTTCGGGGTATGTAAGCAATAAGATTGTGTGGCCTCTGCCTTTGCTCTGGTCTACATGCAACCTGGTCTGGCCTTTACCCCCCTTCTCTTCCTTGAGCCCTCTGCCTTTGGCCTCTTTCTTGTCATGTTGGGCTTGGAAGGGAAATGCAGACTATTGGTCAGAAGCATCCTACCCCTCCTCCCCAAAATTCTTCCCCCAACCCTCTCCCTAACTCCTGACGGTCTCTTTCTTATGTCAGCCAACGTCATACCCAAGGATAAGTTTCTCTACAGCCTCCTGAAGCCCTGGTTGGGTAAGTATCTCTAGGTGAAGATGAGGGGACAGTCTTGCAGAGGGAAGGAAAGACGTTGCCCTTGCCCACTCCCTGTTTATGCCCTTACTAGGGGATGGGCTCCTGCTGAGTGCAGGTGACAAGTGGAGTCACCACCGCCGCCTGCTGACACCTGCCTTCCACTTTGACATCCTGAAACCCTACATGAAGATTTTCAACAAGAGTGCAGATATCATGCATGTGAGTTCCTTGACACCAGGATTCTAATGGTGCTTGAGAAAGGGGCAGTGACCCTAGACACATGTGTTCTGGAGTTTTGGCCCTGCTGGATGGCTTTGAGGCCATTGGTTTTCCTCTGCAAGCCTCAGTTTCCTCATCTGTAAAACAAGGATAGTAATCTCAAATTGTGGTTAAGATGGTATAATGACATCATGGTTCTGGCACATGATAGTCAGCCTCACTGAAGCCCTGTAAATTAGACAATATGATTGCATAGTAGCTCTTTCTTCATAATACACCAACTTAAGTCATGGATTTCCAAGAATTAGTAGTGTATGTTATTACTTGTGGGATGATGAGTCTGTTGAGTTGTTCTCATCAGAACTGGAATCACTCACTGTGTATAGATTTGGTAGACAGGTCTGCTGATTCAGGCTCTACTTGGTCACTGATTTGGGACTCAGAGGATGGACAGTTGGTCTATGATAGCTTTAGTGGGGAATATCAGAATGCTTGCTTTTGTCCTACATCCTCTAGCAGGCTAGTCTAATGTCAGTTTCATGGTAGAGACAGGATTCCAAGAGAGTAAACAAATACATTCGATATTGAAGCCTAGTTTCAAAACTAGCACAGCAGATTTCTACCATCCGTTAACTGAGGCAAGACTCACATCCAGCTCATATTCAAGAGGTGGAGAAAGAGTTTCCACCTAATGGAATAGCTGCCAAGTCTCATTGTAAAAGGTTAGAATATGTGGAGAGACAAAGAAATGGGGATTTTTTCAGTTGCCTACTGCTATGATAATGATGAAGAAAATAGTTAACAGTTATTTAACACTTACTGTAGGCCAGAAATGATATACCTGTATTGCACATATATAGTGTACATTTCTCCTGGTTTAATTTTCATAATCTTTGATGTAGAGATGATAAATATTGCCACATTAAAGATGGTGAAATAGAAATTAGAAGAGTGAAAGGAGCTTGCTCAAGATAATATAGCTAGTACATGAGCTCTGAGTTGGAAAAGGGATTCTAACTGTGTCTGTCTAAAGCCAAAGCAGGCCATCTTATTGAGGATTTGACATGTGGAACTAGGAAGAGGGCAATCAGTTGACCAAAGGCACACAGAAAATAAGAGTCAAAACTGGACTTTAGGTTTTAATAGTAATAACTTCCATTCCTACCCAAGCCTGATCCTCCCTGGGGATAGGAGTTTGGGGAAAAGGGCAAAGAGTCTGGGACCAGGGGAGTCCCATCTTTTTGACTGGGGCTGGGGAAGGGCTCTTCCTCATTTCTACTTCTTTCTCTGTCCAGGCCAAGTGGAAGCACCTAACCTCGGAGGGCAGTGCCCGTCTGGATATGTTTGAACACATCAGTCTCATGACCTTGGACAGTCTGCAGAAATGTGTCTTCAGCTTCGACAGCAATTGTCAGGAGTGAGTCCTTTCCCAGGGCTTGGGAACATGAGCCACAGACTCAAGGAATAGATGGAGTGGGAAGGACTGACCAGGGCAATCAATAAAGGCCTTCCTGGAGAAGGAGGGCAAGATCTGGTCCCTGAAGAGAATAAAGGAAAAAGAGAAAAGTGATCCTTTCAGGCAGAAATGTTTGACAATGACCAGGAGGCTAGGATCAGTTAAGCATGGGCACCAGTGAGGAGACATCTTGGAAATAAATGGAAATAAATACAGTGGGAGGAATAGGCAGGGGCTATACCTAAGAACCATAAAAAGCTACATAGTGTAGTATGAACTTTATCCTGAAGCTTCCATGGAGTAGTGGAAAGGATTTGAACTTTATCCTGAAGCTTCCTTGGAGTCATGGAAAGGATTTGAAGAGATGCAGGTTATGGTTGAAGTGGAGTTTGGACTTATCACTAGAGAAGACTGTCACACAGACACAGTCACATAGACATTGTCACATAGACACACAGACATGCAAAGAGGCCACAGGGAGGAGGAGAATGAGCTTGATGAAGAAAATGGGGCAGATTTGGGAGAAACTAAGAATGAACATGGGAGAGAGAGATGAGAATGATATACAAGAACTTATAAGGTATGGGAAATGAAGCAATTCACAGAGGCGGGAGACAGAAAGAAGTTGGTTTTGGGAGCACCTCTTTCTGGATGGGCTTTTGGTTTTCGGCAGGGAGGTGCTCTCTGGGTTTGATACCTGGGAAAGAGCTGCTTCTTAAGCCTCTCTCACCACTCCTCTGCAGGAAACCCAGTGAATATATTGCTGCCATCTTGGAGCTCAGTGCCCTGGTGATAAAGCGCACTGAGCGAATCTTCCTGCACATTGACTTCCTGTATTACCTCACCCCTGATGGGAGGCGCTTCCGCAGGGCATGTGACCTGGTCCATGATTTCACAAATGCCATCATTCAGGAGCGTCGCCGCACCCTCATTAGTCAAGGTGTTGATGACTTTCTGAAGGTCAAAGCTAAGTCCAAGACTTTGGACTTCATTGATGTGCTCCTGTTGGCCAAGGTAGGCTCTGAAGTCAAGAGGTAATGTGTTCATTTCAGATGTCAGATTAGAGAACTGATGGTACCGGGGATCCATGGAAGGTGGGAGAAGAAGGGAAGACAGGTCACATACATTTTAGATATGACTTGATAGAAGACTTCCTGGAAGTCTCTTGCCAGGAGGCAAGAGACCAGGGAAGTCTGTGGGATGAGCTCTGGAGATGAGCAACAAGTGTTCTACTGGCATAATAGAGCTTCAGGGACTGTTTCAGGTTAGACTCTTGGTGCTAATGTGATTTGAGGGGTCTTCTGTTTTCTCTAGGATGAAGATGGAAATGAACTGTCAGATGAGGACATCCGAGCAGAGGCTGACACCTTCATGTTTAGAGGTGAGGGCCCCAATGTGGGACTGTGGAGGGGTCAGGGATGTGGTGGGGGGACCACGACCTATCATATCCAATCCTCCCCACACTCCCCATGTGTCTTAATGTAAGGGAGATGTTAGAGCTGTCTAGAGACCCAAGCTTACCTGGCTACCCCTCAGGCCATGATACCACAGCCAGTGGCCTCTCTTGGGTCCTGTACAACCTCGCTAAGCACCCGGAATACCAGGAGCGCTGCCGGCAGGAGGTGCAGACACTCTTGAGGGACCGTGAGACTCAAGAGATTGAATGGTGAGTGTAGTGAGAGTCTCAGTTCCTCTCACTGACTGTGCTTCCCAGCTGGGGCGGGCACCTCTCCCTGGTTTGTCATTGTTGCTCAGTGGGAACAGGAACAGAAGCCAGAATCTGGGTCTGGCACCAGGCCTGGATAGCAGGGGCAAAGTTGCAGGCATTCAGGACAGAAGGATCTGAATGTCTGCCTTTGTTGGCCCACTAACTTGCTATGTGATTAATAAAATCAATCCCTTTGTCCAAAATTGGGGGTAGGAAATCTCCCCACTGGGTGCTTGGAGCATTGCAATGTATGTACATCAGATGTTACCTAGCGGTGTTTAGTAAACTTCTCTCCCTTGCTTTTCTGCACCAAGTTGCAACTTTTTCCCAAAGATCTTCACTCCCTCTATGTTTTGCTCTTTGCTTTAATTTCAACCTCTTTGAGTATTCCAGGGATTCAAAAGAGATCTTTGAATTCTTTGTAGAGTAAATGGGTTCACATCACCTGTACCTTACCATCTCAGTGTTCAGTTACATTAGGATTTTGCATGGGCAAGGTTGGGGTAGAGAGAAAGGAGGAGAGAATGGGTAGTGAAATAGTGAATCCAAGTTTACCACATGGATATGGGTTGCCAACATGGCCACAGGCCCACAGGATCTGCTGTACCAAGGTCAGATGGAAGCCTGCAGGATCCTATAGTTGAGCTGATGGCAGTCCTTGCCCCTGGACAGCAAGTCCCCCGCCTTGCCACTTCCCTTATATCCTCCCTCCGTCTCTTGCTTCTCCCTTGCTCCCTCTTTCCCTCCTTTCCTTCTTCCTTCCTCACTCTTTCCCTCTCTTCTAAAATCAAGGAATAATTTGCACATACCATTATACTAGTTTTGCGTGAACAACATACTGTTTTGATATTTGTATATAATGTAAAATGATCACTATACTAAGTCTAGATAACATCTATCCATCTCCTCACCTCACATAATTGCAATTCTTTTCCTGTAATGAGAACTTCTAAGATCTACTCTCTTGGCGACTTTGAAATACACAATTCAGTATTGTTAGCTATCATCACCACACTGTATATGCCATCCTGGGACTGACTTATTTTATAATTGGAATTTGTACTTTTTAAAAATTGAGGTAGCGGGCCGGGCACAGTGGCTCGTGCTTGTAAGCTTCAGCCTATGAAGCGGCCAGGGCTAGGGATCGCGGTTCGAGTCCCGCCTGGGGCCCGTAGCGAGACCTAGTTCCAAAAAAGTAGCTGGGCGTGGTGGCGCACGCCTGTAATCCCAGCTACCTGGGAAGCTGAGGCTGGGGATTGCTTGAGTCCATGGTACCCCGGGC